>JBCAUJ010000001.1:12912516-12979305 GCA_038406275.1 Cataglyphis albicans
AAAAAATATATATATTTTTTATGTTTATACTATTTAAAAAATTAAATAAATAAATCTGGATTATAAAAAAATTTAAAGTATCACAAAATAATATAATTTTGGACGGCTTCGTCAGAAAATAATTTTAATTAATATTTTAATTACAAAAATTTTTAAGTATTACAAAATAATATGATTTTTGATGTCTTCGTGAAAGAAAATAATTGTAATTAATATTAATAATTGAAATTTATGATAAAAATTTTCAATTGCAAATACTCTCTGAAATTAATTACAAAGAACTAAAAAAAACGAATAATTTAGAGAGAGAGAGAGAGAGAGATAATATTTTTTTAGAATTTTTAGTAATTGTTAATTTTAAACAAGTAAGTGAATCTAAATCAAATTTTATACAAATATTTATTAGAGTTTTCTTAATACATGTAAAAATTTTTATTTTGTTGGCAATTTATTTTGTTTCTTATCAAATTTGTCAATAAATGCTACAATACGCGATTTTTCATAACAATCAATAATAACTTAAATAATTTTCAAACCGTTAAAAGAATTGTGATGATTTTGCGTAGATATTCAGAAGAAATGATAGAATAATCAATGAAATTTTCATGCTCTTGTCAATGTTTCGACATATGACATTTACAAACAATTTCCAATATTTTATAAGAACTGCCTTACATACACAAGTATATATTACTAATAAATATTACTAATAAATGTGTTCACTATTCAAAAAAAAAAAGAAAAAAAAAACAAAACCACATCTCTTGTGAAGATAGCGCTTGTTAATTTCGGAAGGTAATTTTGGACAAATTGGTCCGACAAATTCGCGTTAACGCTGAATAGGGTGGTGAGGAAGGCGGCGTTTAACGAAAATATCAGCCGACACGGATTCGCACTTTAGCCGGAAACAAAGCCTCGTGAGAATGAGAAGAATCGCGTGGATGGTGCGCGGCGAAGGGAGGAAGCACTCGCGATATCGTATAATACAATCGCGTTGGAGCAAGGACACGAGGAGGTGAGCGAGCAAACTCGCCCGGCAGAAGCGAAAGAAGGGACTCGAATCCCCCACTATTAAATGGCCCGCATTGCAGGTAGGCAAGGAGGAGCAGCTACATTGGGGGCGGCTCGGCATCATTCAGCTTCAGTGCAAGTCTACCATCCGCGAAGTTTAGTTACACGGTAACACTGGAAGTGTGTGAAGAAATGCAAGTGCTTCATCACGACCTGAGAGAAGACTCGACAATCGCTGAGAATGTATTAACGCGACAGCGAATTCGAACGGCGTGGACTATTTGAAGATCAACAGAACATTATTCTTGCATATTCATCAAGCAATTGTCCCGTTTTGACATATAACTTCGCGTATAATATAACAAAAAAAAAAAAAAGAAATAGAGCTTCGATTAATGATTTTGAGAGATACCGAGAACAAGGTTAACGTTCTAGCTCTGAAGAAGCTAACTGTACCAAAGATTGTGTAACATGACGTATAAGTCGAGCACGCGTGCGAGTAGTGAAAAAAAAATTAATCTATTTCACGTCCGTAAATTAAACGGGGAAGAATGTATGAATTGCATTTTCAAGATCATCGCGGAAAAATATAATATTTAAGCCGTTTCTACTCGAGAGACATAGACGCGGGGCATAATTGCTCGATGGTAATCTCGAAACTTTTATTTCTTGATGAATGAGCCGTGCGAAGAGAGAGAGAGAGAGAGAGAGAGAGAGAGAGAGAGAGAGATTGCTTGAAAAGTGTCTGCGCCGACGTAATGACATGGAGATGGAATACTAAATGAACGGGGCCGTGAATGATCCGAAGGAAGTCTCACGTTCTCACAATTAAGCCTGTCTGCACCGCGTAAAGAAGCTATCTCTAGTCTTTGCCTCAGTAAGTGTCCCGGCATTCGTCAAGTAACTCTTGCGAGGACACGAGATCTTCGCGCTTCTTTGCGAACGATGACGATATTAAAGTCATTAGTAAAAAGCATCAGATGTACACAAATGTAATTGGACTCTATCGTCGATCAAGAATATTCGGAAGAATAATTCGATTGTGAGACTTCGCGATTCGAAAATTCCAAGAAAGTTGCATCGAAAAAAAAAAAAAAAAAAATGCTCGCGTAATTACGATTTTTCTGTAATATATTCTCATTACACTTGTTTCGCTCGTTATGTTTTTTTAATTGTCATATGGCACAAAGACAATCTATTTTAAAATATTCCCACGCGCAACCGTGTAAAGTCAATTCCGACTCCACGTGTAAACGGAAATGTCAACGTAATGAAAACACACGGGGGAGGTCAAGTCACGGAGTATCCCCGATGTTCGCATAATCGAGACGTGCAAATTGTCCCTCTGACGAAGCCAAGAAGCGTGCGAGACAAACGGACAAGAGTAGAGTGGCAAGAAAAAAGAAAAAGGTCAGAGCGAAAGGAACTCATGAATAGGCGCAGAAATACGGAAGAGTAACTCTGTTGATGACACTCGTGTCAACAACGCGGCTGAAAAGAGGAAGAAGACAATGGACGAGATCATTTCAGCAGAAGGATCAAGATATAGAAGATTGTTTCATGAAAGAAATTGATTGCGATGAAACGATACGCCGTTAAACGAAAGCCAGAGGTCAAAACGTGAGGTTAAACGTGATAAGAGTCTCTGCGAAGGAGGATAACCCGGTAAGGAAGAAAGGAGAGAAAGGGCGAAGTAAACTGTACCGAGAGAGAAGATCGAGAACATCGTGGTGAATATCGAGTGTCGATCGCACTGGAAATATACGGCTAGGAGTATCAAATCGTTATATCGGTGCCGCGACGAGAGCCATCAGAGGAGACTTCGTGAGAAAACGTTATTGGGTCAACGTCGTAAGTAAATAATAAGTATAATTCTACGTTTGATAAGTGGAAGAGGGGAAGAGGGGAAAGAGAGCCGGAGAAACTGTCCTGGACTGTGCTCGTAAATGTACGAGAGATATCGTAGGTGGTGGATTGTAATGCGCGTCGCGAGATATATGACAAGAGAATCGCTCTGATAAAAAGTGATTTTGCTTCGGGTATACCAAGACACGTTCGAAGACACATTTATATCAAGTCGCGAAACGTTATCGGAAGGGAAAACAGAGGAAAGACATCGGACTGAAGGAGGGAAGATCATTCTTGTCTTTCACGGAGACGGTGGTAAGACACGGCTCAATTATTATAATTCTGTCGTTCAGAAGGAAGATTTAAATTTAAAAATACATATTTACAATACGTTGCTGTGTCATTATATAAAATATAACGAGAATCTCAAGAGAGAAACAAGGAGCGAGTTCTCATTCTTGAAATTTTCTTAGATTTGGGAGAAATGACAGAAGAAGAAATATATATTTATTATTTGTCGCGTTAAAAAAAGTAAGATGCGAAAAGACGCTATAAGAGATGTTAAACCGGCGATTCAGCGGCGCGTGCCAGACACAAGCCGAGGGAGAGAATAATAAAACGTAAATCGCTCAGGGGTATTCCCGTTATTCTTAAACAAAGCGTGCTAAGCGCGTTAAAGGCGAAGGTAATATTGCGGTAAACAGAGAGACAAGTCGCGCTATAAATTATTAAGAGAGGCGAGATATCACGAACGGAGAGAAAGTCGCGGAGAAATATTGAGGATATCGTATTGATAAGATATAATCATGAATAAGTGGAGAGAGAGAGAGAGAGAGAGAGAGAGAGACCATTCGGACGGAAATTTACTTTACTAATCTAGCAAAGGAAACGGGATATCATTCATCGCGAACGTCAGCGATTTAGATTCCGACGCGGTCGTTTGACTTCGCATTACGCCTGATTTACATACGTAAAACTCGCTCGTTCAGCTTGAAAATTGGAGCGATCGGCCGGAAGTGTACCGTCGTAAATACGAACAGCTGAACCGGATAAGAAACGCGAGAGCGGCGATCGCGGACGAAAAAATCCTGCCATGCGATTGCAATGAAGCGCAGCGCGCCAAGAGAGACGGCATTGGATTCGTTTCGAAAAAATAATGAGAATATATTTATGGAACATGACCTGTCAAGCACAGCTGATCAGTCTTGTGAAATGTCAGAGACGCATCAATTGTCATGCTCGTTAATATACGCACCATCGAGAGAATTATTTTATTATTTTTGTTGCTTTAAAAGAGAATAGCGATTTAGATAGTCACGAAAGAGAGATCTCATTCTTTCTCCTTTTCATGAAAAAAAAAAAATCTCAAGCGAAAGGAAGTACGAGAGTAACGTGATTCAATGGGAGCAGCCTGATAAAAACGGAGGAATTCGGATCGTGTTCCGTTGGAGGAAGCTTTCTAGATCAATTTCCACCATCGTGCCTCGTATTATACGCGACCTGATAGAAAAAAGATCGTGATCGGGATCGGATTTACGCTCCGCATCTGCCGCATCTTGCCTTAATAGAGTGATTATCTTCCGTAGCGGCACATTGATATTAAGATCTTAAACGCCGCCGATTAACCGCCAGCGACACTCGTTATTAACTGTAGCTGGAGGAAATTGTGCCGAGAAATTTTCATTCCACGCAGTGTGTCAAACATTATCGCATATATATATATATATATATATATATATATATATATATATATATATGGAAAAACTTTACGGCGACCCACAATCGTTGAATGATCCTGATTTTTTCTCCCCCCGAGGACGCTACGGTAAAGTCCTTCGGGACACCTGTAGATACAGATGAGTGGTCTGTCAAAGATATTACGTTCTTTATCTTATGTGCTTACATCGATCATTCAGAGGAACTATTATAGACGAGATGTTGATGATTTTGCGCTGATGTGGCAATAAATCAGCCTGACGTTAATCATGATATGTCATTATATTTGCATCTGAATACGCGCACTCTAAGCGAACCAGAGAGATTACATCTTATTAAGAGGAACAGGATCCTTAGAATTCAAGATTTTAATTGAATCAAATAAGGAATAGAGAGGAAAAATCAAAAGATTTAAAGGTATATCCTCTTACTCGTAATAATTTTCATAATAATTAGTATAATTATAAGTAACATAGTTAAATCTTATATTACGGTCTTTGAAGTCGTCAATTTATTGCAAACATATTTGCAATGTCAACACGTATATTTATCATAAACAAATTTTTACCAATTTTTTTGGCAAATATAATTCTAAAATATGCTATAAAATATGTGCGAGGTCTTCCTATCTTGAAAGATCAAAAGAAAAATCGCTACATATATTATAAAATATCAAATTATCTAAAGATAGTTAGACAATTTATCACGGTATTTCACGCGCGATCGCGCATCTCGCATTTTTTTTTTTTTTATGTAACATCTGCAAATTTTTACGAGCAACAATGAATAGTTCCCGATCTTCGTTAATTCTAATTTATTTTACACGAATTATGAACGCACCAATGCGCATTGCCTTTATTTCCCAACTTACTTTCGTCTCGCGTTGGCGCCCCTTGATCTGACTTTTCATGCCAGGCTTGTTTTTCAGATCGCACATCTTGCTTCACAAACTCGCCAACCGTGTAAACGTCTCGTTGAGATGCGAGAAACTGCTATCGGTATCATCGCGCCGATAATCGTCTTCCATGTAATCAGCCTCGTCCGTCATAGATTTATGTTGCAGAAAACACTGAATATGAAATTGTGGGATTTTCACGCATTTTCCAAATTCCGCAACAATAGAGAAATGTCAAGTAAACGACGTGAAGATCGATGACTCAATCCGTAATATACGAAAGAAGTAAGTCAATCTCTTAATTGATATAAAAAATTAGAATATGATATATATATATATATATATATATATATATATATCAGATTCTCTAATTTTTTCTTATTTATATATAATATATTTATATATATATATTTATGTTTTTTAATGCATTATAAAATATTTAGACATATTTTTAATATTCATCAAAATATTTATCACATTTTAAATATCAGAGCCAAAATTATATATATAAAAAATTATTATATACAATAATAATTAATATGTAAAAAACACAGATTTTAAATTTGTTATTCATAAATTTTATTATACTTTTTTCATCTTTGCATTCAAATTTAGTAAGTTTTTTCTTTTAATTTTTTTGATATTTATCAAACGCTAAGTTAATGTAGAGCTTAAACAAAATATATGTTAATCCGGAAATATAAAATTATCACAAGATTATCTCATATTATGTTCTCATAATTTACACGTGAAATTAATCTCTTTATATCTATTATATTATACGCGTAATTTTTTGTCATTCAAATCTTTATTTATTTCATAATAACACCTCAAATTTTATTTTTTCTCGGAACTTATTTTACGCGAAGCAAACATTATACTCGAATTATTCATTTATTAATGACAGACACAATACATTATTATATCACATTGTCCGATATAGAAATAATTTTTCTACATCGCATATACATATATTTATACATATAATATCGTCACTCACCTTAGCCTTGTCACGCGATGCTAATTATCGCACGTTATCTGATGCCGTATTCGTTAAAAATGCAACAGCACGAAAAACGAGTCGATTACGAGTCGCGTCCGTTGAACGATTTGGACGCGAAGAAACTGACATTGTATCGCGGATCACCCGCTCACCTAAAAATTCGGCAGCAGAAACGTTTCCGGCAGCGCGTTCTCGTTATCAGTGAAAGTCGACTGTTATAAACGGGAATGTAAATCGTGTGCCGGCGTGAGTCCTTTCAATGTTGGAGAAGCGATTCGACGGCTTTCCATTTCTATTGCTCGCAATTTTGCTTTGTCACATTAATTTTTTTATGTATAATATTTATATATAATTTTATTACATATAATTTTTATATATAATATATAATATAATATATAATATATTATATATAATATATATTATATATAATATTTTTTTCTGCTTTGTCACATTAATTTTTTTATTCATAATATTTATATATAATTTTATAATATATAATTTTTATATATAATTTTATAGCATTCTTTTAAACAATATATTTTTTATAGAAACTGCAAGACAACTTTCCCATTAAACGCTATAAAATTAAATAAATAAAGTGACGATTTAGCGATGACAAGACATTTATTTATGTTCCTATCATGTTATCAGTATGAAGCGTACTTGCAAATTATTATACGATCAAACACGATTATAAGATTTTGTAAACGACAAAGACTTATTATCGTCCTTATTATCGTTACCTTTGTTACATTATATAAATAAAATCTTGCTTGTATGATTAATATTAATAATTAAAGATGAAAAGAGGAAAGATGCTATATATTATATTACAATTATCATGTGAGTGATTTCACTTACTATATTAGAGATATAATTTGAGTTATGTGTGGAAAATCAAATTTAGAATATACTAGTTATTACTTACTCAATTGTCAGTTTGTTTAATTCCTCAGAAATGTTAGAAAGATTGTCTAACGATGACTGGCTGATAAAAGATATAGGCAACTGCAACATCCTCACTTCATTTTGGAAACTAGAAAGATTATATATCATTGTTAACGATCTTTAGGACCTTGCTATTTAACTATCATAATAAAATTGTGGTTTTAATATTATAATTATTATCACACACACATAGAGTAAATAAATAATTATATAATAATTTATTTATGTCATAATAATATGCAAAAATATATATAACGTAAAAAATATTACATAATATTAATAAAAAAAGGTAATATATATAATAATATTTAAATAATAAATATCATATATAAGTGTATCATTGATAAAGTCACAATTTTATAGCACATAAAAAAATTAAATAGTTATTATAATTATGTACAATATTTTTATTTTAATTATTTTTTTTAATTTAAATTATTATAAGCCGTAATAGTTTGAACTCATAGTTTAAGAACTTTTAGAACCGTAAGTTTTAGAACTTTTTCATTTTATATGTTTACAGCTTTAATAGTTTCAATGAACTACGCCGACGCTTCATATTAACGCTCATCAACTCACCGAACAATTCATGAAACGTCACCGTTTATCTTTTACTAATTTTAGCTCTTACATAACATACTTTCAGTGCTCAAACAAGTTTAATTGATACTTGTCTTATTCATCAGAATAAACTCGTGAAAGATCTATGAACTATATAGACGTATCTTTTATTTATAATAATTAATAAAATATAATCTTAATTAGAGTATCAACAATATATATCAATTGTAATATAACTTATATATTATATAGAAGATATATTTTCTGCCAATATTTAAATACTAGAAATACATAATTGTATGAATTTTCTATAAATAGATAATAATAATACATACACATAGTGATCATTAATCCTACAATTCAAAATTATTTAAGAGTAAATAATATAAAAGAATATATATATATATATATAATCCAAATATATATATAATCCAAATTTTCATGCTAAATGATAATTTAAAAAAATTTATGTACTAAATTTGAATGTTAAATGCTAGTTTTGAAAAAATATTAATTTTGTATTAAAAAATAAATTCATATAACAATTGTATATAAAACAAGTAAATCAAAATACATTATTTTTATAATCTATCAATATCTATTTAAATTTAGACATAAATTATTATTTAATACACATTTCAATAATATTTTAAATTTAATTCTTATTTCTCTTTTTTATTTATCATGTTTTGTATAAATAATACAATATGTATAATCAATAAATATGTATAATCGATAAATATGTAACATAAATCACATGAAAAAAAAAATTGCATCAATAATTGTTAAAACATGACTGATGAATAATCATGACTGATCAATCTTCTTGATAAAAAAACATAATTTTTAATTTTCTGGAATAGATACAAGCTACTCCCACTTCTGCTATTAAGTAAAGTAGTTTATATTTGCTATAGCTTTCGAGAGATTATTATAACAATACAAGTTTATAAATGACCATTCTATTTCTCTTTTTATTAACTATGATACATTGTATTAATATTTCTTTTTATCTAACTATTATTAAACAATGAAAATATAACTGAAATACATAAGAGATGCTAGAAATTTTAAATAAATTTATTTTTATATTTGATTTAATATTAAAATTGACCAAACATTGAAATGTGTATATCTGGATTATTAAAAAATTTAAAAAATATGTTTTATGAAAAGCAAATAAATTATTCTTTAAGAAATATGTTTGCATTAAATGTCTTCTCGATATTATAAGCTTAAGTTGTCTTTATTGCGATATAAATTTTGTGATATTTATTAAGTTTATAATTATTATTAACTGAATTTAATTACATTAGTGGAATTTTTTTATAAAGTTTTTATATTAAACAATTTTTTTTTATAAAGTTTTTATATTTTACAATAATTTTAAGTTAATACAAATTTTTTTATTATTATATAATTTATTATGCTAATTTAATTTATAGTTACAATTCACATTTCTAATTCTTTTTTAAGAAACACAAGTTAAATTACATATTATACACAAATTAATAATTCTTGTTATCATCGATTTGTTTGATGAGCTTATCAACACATTGATATTATTATTCCGAATTAAAAAATACGCACGTTGCGTACTATTTATTTTATCACCATTTCACGATACGAAAATCGATTACAACATTTCCTTCAAATTATAGCCTAACTTTTGCTTACTTCTCGTTGTCTTTAAGAAATGACATCTTCGACATTCGTCAGTACAAACAATGTATAAATTGAGTTGACTCGCACTAAAGCACTATATACTGTCACTGTCGTATCCGTTACTACATTAACGGAATGCTTGTCAAACGTTTATATAACATCGACGTAAACTGATAAGACACTTTAGCTAGATAGCAGCTTTTTATGTTTTATTTATATGCAATTTCTCATGACTATTCTAAAACTCGATATGAGTCAGCTAAATTCAAGGTCTAGGATCTGAGAACTACGACGAGTCTGTCATTTCCACTAACAAGTTATTTGCTATTTAATGTTTAATAAAGTAATTAGTAATTTATTGAATATTGCAATAACCAAAAACATATAGCTGTTAAATAAAATGAAAAAAATAAAAATAAATTGTTTCCTATTTTTAATTCAAGAATTTTTTTTCAATTTAGTATATTGTAGATGTAAATAGGTGATATGTGTTGCAGTAACAATCGCAACATTTGATTTGTTTTTAGCGAAGTAATACAAAATGTTGTATAATTTTGAAAAATTATTATATTATCTCAAAGTGCTTTTACATCCATTATTACATTTTTAATTGGAAACCTTTAAATTAAAAAACTTGAAGCTACAATTTTTTTTCAAGTTTTCCAAAATTGTATTTTATCAGAAATTTTGCTTAAATTTGACAATATTTTTAAACATTTATCTTCTTGACCCTTTTGATATATTTTTAGAGCATAAATATTATTGCCTAGTAAGAGTATACTTTGTAATGTGTTTTTATGCATTGTAAGGTGTCATACACTTGCCTAATTGTTGGTATCAAACGATCAAAGCGAATAAATAAGAACGCGAATTATGCATGTATAGCAAACTCGATGCACTTTAAATATATTACGAATATAAGTGAAATGTAGAACACGTAGCATTTAAAGACGACGCTGTCAGCAGCTTGAAAAATGTTAATCGAAAAACAGATGAATAAATTTTTTCACAAACCAGTATCTTTCGAGTTTAGATAATTTATGATAACGATAATAAGATAAAAAAAAAATTAAAAAGTATAAAAAAGTATAATATTTACTTTAACTTTAATTTTTAACTAATTTACTAATACTATCGACGAGATATTATTGAAGATGATCTGGATTTTCGTGACTATCATGCAAATGATAGGCTCAGAAATAGAAGATTGATAAAGATTATTGGCCATTTTGATTCTATTAAAAATAATTATACAAATTATTTTTATGTATCAATTACGATTTATAAAATTATTTTAATTTATCTAGCTATTGTTTTATTATCAAAAATGTCCTTTATATAAACCCTTCAAGCATAATAAACATTTTATTTTATCAAATTACAATTTTATTATTGACAAGGCAAAAATTTACTTAAATTTTTTCCAGTCTTACGCTAAATTTTATAAGATCGGTCTCGTCGATACTAATAAATTAATTGTAGAAATAAAAGCTGTATAATATAATAAATGACTAAGGTTTAATATAAAAGAAATTTTAATGTTTTATCTATTTTGTAAGATGAGAGAAAGAGAAAATTATTTTATTAAAAAAAAAATTAATTAACGCTATTATGAATTAAAATTTCTTAAAAATAAAAAATATAGTTAAAATTATAAATAAATATAATAATTATAATGGAGTAAACCGCTGCTTTTTGGACATCACAATTTTTCGTGTGTCCTATAAATTCTTTTATTTAAATAGAAAAGGGATGTAAAGACAGTAAGAGCCGGCGCAGTATTAAAGGCGCATAAAAATTTTTATTAAACAAAGTATATTAATTTAACATATGTGTGAAGCGACATACGTTTTACGCATATTTTTCATACGCTAAAAGCGTAATAATGCCAAATAAAATATATTGCAATTTTTTTGTATGACAATTTGCAAATTTTTAATTTGAATATATAAAATATTTAAGTAATTATTAGAAAATATTATTTTTGTGATTTTTTTATAAAGAAAATTAATTAAAAAAAATTTATTTTATTTTACATGCTCGTATTCATAAAAATACTTATTAGAATAATAATAAAACATTATGTACAGTATTAAAACATTAATAAATCCATAATATGTCTCCGCATTTTTTATCCATAATTATGGATATGCTACAAATATATACCAACCGACTGTTTTACCATAGCATCGTAAAGTAATTTCGACATGTAGTTCCAATTTGAGCAGAAGTTAGCGCTACTGTACTCCAGTTTCTCTCTGGTTGTGCAGAGATCTTTCGTTTTGTGACCGATCGGAACATAACCTTTCTTTTATTACAATCAAACGTGTACATACAAGGCACGTGTGAAAAATGGCTAAGTCGCTGCGTAGTAAATGGAGAAGAAAATGCAGGGCAGTGAAGAGAGAACGTTATGCGGTAAAGGAATTAGACAGATTGAAGAAAACCCTTGGTATAGATGAAAATTCATCTAAAGATGTTGAAATGACAGATATTCAAGAAATCGCTACAGGTATGATTTCACATTTGCAAACGCATTAAAGATACTAAAGATATTTATAATATTTATAATATAAATATATACTATATAATAACATAATTATAATAAATGTTATAATATTTTATGTAACATAATGTAATGATAATTTTATATTATAGTTGTTGACGCAAAAAAAATCAAAGAAGACAAAGCTAAAGCTACAGATACAAAAAGCGATGTTATCGCAGATCAAGAACAGAAGATGGAAGTAGAAGGTGCTAGAGTATATAATAAGAAAACATTGCGTGATCAATATGGTAATTATCCTGTATGGATGAACAAACGAAAGATACTCAAACATAAAAAAGGTAGAGCAAAAATGCAGAAGGCCAGTAAAATATCAAGCAAAAGGCTCACTAGACGACAGAAGAAGGCGATAGAAAAAGGGAAAAATTAAATCTTGCTTTTTAAAATGTAAAGCTAATTTTTTCATGATGTTTATAAACTTTTAAATACTTTAAAATTTGGTTTTTTTCTTTCTATAAATACTTAAATAACTAAGTATTATATCTTACCATATTTTTTTAATATTAAGGGCGAGTGTTACAATGACAAAACTATTTTTTTTATTTTTATATTCCCTTTTTTGTAATTGGCTTGTCATATTCAGATTAACAACATGAGTAACTTTTTATCACCTTTTTTTGTATATATTTAACTATATTTTGATTGTGATGCATTTTTTGCTAAGTAAAATTTTTTTGAATTTGTATTATGGATTATGTAAAATCATTTTTTCTTGGCAATTTTAATCATTCATATAACTTTGAATAAAAAATGCACTCGTTCTTTTAATGTCATATGATACACTATTATCATCTTTTTTAAAACTTAAACTAAAGAATTGCAAATACAAATTCACATTGTTTTATTATATTTATAAAAAGGTTGAGTACAAGTAAACATATTTAAATTATATACTACTATTGTTACTAGTAAAGTGTAACAAATATTAAATTATGGCAGTGGTATTATTTCACGGCAGGAAAATCCCGTGTAAAATTTATATGACTAAAATTATGTCAACATTTTGAGATAAAAGCGACCAATATCTATGATTTGAGAATAAATAAGTTCTATTATTGAATATACAGCGTTCTTTTCTATTTAAAAATATTAATCGCGTCTTTGCGTAACATTCCGACGGTGCAAAAACTTTATGGTAAAAATACTACTAAATACTATTATTCGTTATTAGTATCAAATAGTACTGATAATAGACTGACGCTATAGCAATATTAAAAGTTCAACAATCCGCTATTTATTGGTATCGTTGATCTGCAGCGTATTTTTATACGATTTTCTAATTCCGCGATACGATTCATCAGATGATGTAGCTTTCTCACTTCAGCCTCGTACTGCTTCATCTTGCTTCTCATATCATATACTTCCTGTTGTATCATTTGCTGAAACAAATCGTATCCATAAATAATGTAATTAGTATCTGTTTTTATTAATATCCTTTGATCTCGGTATAGCTTGATGAAATAAGAAATAACGCAGCAAAGCGAAATTATACTCTTAAATCATATAATTCTTTGTTTTTTTTTTTTTATGAAAAAATAATATTTGTTTCTTTCATAAGAGTATAAAGAAAATAAAGATAAAAATTTCGCCACATGACACGCATATACAACTTTTACATAACAAATTTTAAATAAAGGAGATTACCAAAAAGTTTAATAAATCGAGATTATAGTTTCTCTCTTATCGATAATCATCGATAAAATGTACTTTTTTATTTTTTTAGAAATAACTATAAATGTATCTTATAATCTAAGTAGCAGATATACAAATGATCTAAATGATTGTTTGCGATTATATTATTATTGTTTGTATGTAGAGTAATAAAAAAGACAGAATCTAAAAATTAAAGAGATAAAAAGTATAAATAAATATATACACATTCTTGCGCACATTTATTTATACAGTAAAATTTAATTACGTGAAATTATTTGCGAGATTTCTGTCATGCGTTATATCGAGAGATTTGAATATATAGTATTTTAATATTTCTCAAATATATATACCACATTTTCGATATTTATCTTCATCTGGTTGATGCTTTCGATCGCTAATGTGACTTTGTTGTTCATCTCGGAAGCCTCCGTATCTCTCTTTCTGTTTCTGGCCACTTGCTAAAGAGTTTTAATATGTTTTCTTATTAATTACGTATTATGTTGATAAGTATTTATCTTACCTTTTCCAATTTAGTTAATCTTTTTAAGATGATCTCATAATCTTGATCATCATCGCTTACTTCGTTTTCTGCATCTACAATTTAAATGAAACTTATTTATTTGCTAATTTATTTTTTTTATAAACTTTTAATTAAAACGTAAATTTTTGTATGCTATATTTATTGATATTACGAGAAAATCGAACTTCAAATATATTCTAAATGTAAAAACAAAATATAATTACTTTAAACTATAATATTTTCTGTTCACGATTTTAAAATACGGATTACTAATTATAAAATTAAATCTTTGTAAAAAACAATTAAAATTAATACACGAAGTTAATAGATAGAAAAGCAAAAATTAGTACAATTAAATTTTAAATTAAATTATACATATATACATACCATGAGAAGACATTGGATCTTTTGTTGTTGATACATCGTGAAAATCGTTCTCCAAGTCGCGGGCTTCAAAGGCATTTCCATCAGTATCTGGAAAAAAATATGCATATTTTCTCAAAGTTATTCTTCCTAAAGTTTTATTTTGATTTTCTCGCTTTGCATACTCACCATTCCTCCGACAGGATTGACCATCTTGTTGAAGTTGAAACCCGGTTCTACAATGACATCGATAGCTACCAGGTAGGTTTATACAAAGTTGTCCACACGGTTTTTCTATCGCGCACTCGTCCACGTCTGCGAAATAAAGAAATATTAATGGAAATATTAAATAACATTTAATTTATCTATAAGTAGTGCATTATCTTTTGGTATCAAAAAAATGTTAAAAGATATAAAATTATTTAACGTTAAAAATAATATATTTGAAGTAAAGTTTTAGTAAAAATTTAGTTTTAGAAAGATATAAGATATAATAGATAAAAAAATAATATGTAGCTTGATTTAATATTAGAGATTTTTTAAATTCTTTTCGTAAGATCTTTGTTCCACATATTTTTTGCATTTACTCGGTTAAAATATTAATTTATTAAATTGTCAGATAATAATAGCGTATATACGCAATTTATTCCAACGACATATAAGCATTGAAGAGCAACTTGATCGATTCCTCGGTTGCCTTCTCGTGTCTGGTATCATCAGATATAATTAATTATCGACGTGAAGTGATACGTTTCTTGATAGGATCACGCAAACACTAAATTAACTGCAGTGCAATCCGTATTGCGGTGTCCTGCATGTCTTACATCGGTCGGCTTACAACCAAGCAGTTGTCGCGTTTTCTTGATAGATTTATGAGCGTTTCTTGGTCCCGCTCCACGAATATTCTAATCACTGTTCTTCATATGCAAACTATTATGGAAACGCTAGTATTATAATAGCAATCGTGACTACGATAAAAGATTCTATGCTTACTTAAAATGAGGATTTTACTTTGACTTTTGTTCTTTATCTCCTCCTTTTATAATTAAAACACATTATCGTATCTTGTCATCGGTCAAGATAAAACTAAAATAAATTTTTAATAATTTTAAATTTTTATGACAGAGAAAAAGAGAATTATATATATATATATATTTTTTTTTTATAAACTTATTTCACAAAATAGTGTTATTTATTTTCTTGAAATATATATAGATGCTCTAATAATGACCTAATAATATATGTGATATTCCATGAAAGAGAAAAAGAGAGAAGAAACGATACTATAATTTCTAGCTCGTATAATCATCAAAGCTAATAATAACAATGAATGCTATACAGTGTGGATGTTCGTAATTTGCAAATGCAATTAAAATTACCTGTCTGGCACTGATTGCCAGTATAACCTTTAGGGCACGTGCATTTGCCAGGCGAGGTACAAATTCCACCATTCAGACATAGCGTTGGGCACGTGGCTGAAGAACAATTAAATCTAGATTAGTCGATTCATATAATTGTAAATAATGCCAGATTATTCAAACATCGCGAGAATATATTATATGAATAGAACGTTGAATATACGTATTAATATTCTATGCTTTATGTCAAACATATTAATAATTTAAAGTAATATTTTATATTGTTAATAAGCATTCTCGCAATTCACACACTTCTACATAAATTATATTTTGTATTATTCCAAATATAGATAATAAATATTCAAATAATTTAAATTGTTATATTTTTTTTTTTTTATATTTGTGGACAGAAATTAAATTAATTAAATTGATTTCAAAGAACTGTTAAATTTACTTACGTTTATTACAACCAAAACTCAGATGAGTAACTTGCGACCATCCCGGGCAGCAAAAAAAATTGGAAGTCACCTCGGTATACACTAATCTAGAATATTCCATAAATTTTTTTTTTAAGAAATTATAAAAGGCTTAAGTGAAAAGTTCTTCGTTATAAATATTCATAAATTTACAAATATTTACATATTCTTGAGTAACTTATCCTAAAATTATAATAATTGAATTATAATAATTGAATTGTGATTTATATCTGGTTTATGCTGATAAAAGTTCCTATACATTTATATGAGATGTGCTAAGTACCTAATTTGTTTCCCAAGATGATGATGAGACGTTAGAGGAGCTTGTCTCGTACACACTCGTCTCCTGAAATGCAAAATATTAATTTTTAATGCAAAAAAAGAAAGTAAACATTTTTTGTAAATATATTATATATATATATATATTATGCATAATACTTGTTAATCAGTGATCGCCATATCTCAGTATAACCGGATGTACAATAAAATATATTATTGCGCAGATATTATCAGTAAGAATCTTCTTTATATGAATTTTCAAATAATCCTTTCTTCAGATCCTGTATCGATTTCAGCTTTGCATTTCGTTATTGCGGCTTACGCGACGGGAAAATTAAATCGGCGGTTCGGTCATTTCGATAGTCATCATAAATGTGCGCGTGTCCCATGTTGGGCCTCCACGTTCCAACTGAACTGATCGCTAAAGCACAATCATTTGAATCGTAAAGTATGCATAAGGCCGCTTAAATCGTAAAATACGAAGGCCGATCGGATACATACGGACGAAATAAGTATCTGCGTCGGTGACGGTATTACAGCTTGTCATGGCTCGAGCCGGCTTTGGAATCAAGCTTACACGATATGAAACCGATTGTATTTCTGATTAAGGACCAAGAGAACTTTGAAAGTAAAACGAATAATATCATTGTATGATCTGGAATCAAGATTAAATCTTGAAATTATCATCAAATCACTTAGCAAGAACAGACAAATCGTGAAACGTTAACGGTGTGTATCAGATAGCGGAAAACTCTCAACGATTTATAACATGTGGCGCAATCGTATAATTAGGCATCGGAACGAACGCTTGCCTGACAGTACCACTTCGTCATCGTCAGGCCGTAGAAAATTGCATTTCACCATGTCGCTGTCGTGTTTGCTGAAACGTAACACGACATTTACTGTCCCAACAATGAATACTGAGGACTCGGTGGTCCCCGTCTACGTCGATTTCTCGCTCGAGAGGTGCGAGAAAGAGACGCGATCTATCGTTGGATCTGTCATGAATGACTGCACAAAGGATATTATATGCACTTATATATGCGCAAATTCGCCGCCATTAAATTTTTTATTAACTCAAATGCATAGTTCTGTTTCCTCATTGCACGTTCAGCGCTGAATGCAGTTTATTGATTGGAAGTCTTCGCATCGTATTTATATTTATAATATATAATTTCAAAGTTTATAAAGTCTTGCTATTATTTCTTGCCATATATGACGTGCAATAAATTTAACTTATTAATATAATTTAATAATAATTAATATAACAATAATTTTTAATAATAATATTACAGTTTTAAATATATTGTTGTAATTGTGATTTTTAATGCAACATAGTATGTTATTTGTAAGTTATGGACAGACATAAAAATAAATTTTAGCAAATTTCTGAAAAATATCAGTCTTGTGATTCCCAGATATTAAATACACTTATTAATGAAAATTATGTTTGAAAAATTTCGATTTTTCAAACATAATTTTCATTAATAGGTGTTCCTAGGAAATCCAAAACTACTCTATTAAGAATTTACAAGAACGTGCTAGTAAGGGCGAGGAGTTTATCTAATTATTTGAGAGAGAAATGATCAGAGAGATTAGCACAGCATGTGATCGCATATCGTGAATGTACTCCATTTGAACGGCTTCTTAATGCCATCATCACTTTCACCATCATAAGTTTATTCAGCAAAATTAATATTTTTGAACTTAACGCTTTTCTCTTGTTTATTTTATATTATTTGTATTGCGTTGCTAATTTTTAATATCCGATATTTTAATATCAATTTTTTAATATCAGATATTTTATTTAAAAAAGAATTTTGATATAAAGTTAAAATTTGTCTAGACATAAAAAGAGTAGTAACAAAATGTTGAAATCAAACAAGTTGTAATTAAATTATATTTTTGCTACATCAATTTTAAGAATATCAAAAATCATATAATTGACAAAATATATATAACTTTTTATAGAATATCTTGCAATTAATCCCATCTCTTTAATCAGTAATATTGCGATACATATATAAATGGCGTACTATAAAATTATAATATCCTAGCAAAATCATAACATGTTACATGAAAGCCAGATAATTGTCTTTCATCACTTATTTATTATTAATATCGTATAATCTATCACATCTATTGATAACTAGGACACTTTAATCATTCACAATGACTTCTTCAAAGCTTTCTCCAGCGCGGAAATCGTCTGCGTGCCGTGTTCTTTACGAAAAATCTCGTGAAATGCGTTGCGCGACGGGGGTCCAGATACGGTTCGGAGGATATTCGCGTGGGAATACTGGTTCGAGAACTATTGCTCCCAGTTTGTTCCACACGTGTCTCGGTAGACAGCGATAAGACTGTTTCTCTTTCCTCTTTTTTACGATATTGAACGGACATTTTGACAAACGTAAAAACTAAATTGTCTCAAGAAGCAAGAGCGTGTTTCCCAGTGACAGAATTATCGGTGATTTATGAGGAAAAATCCTGAAAAATTTTCTCGTCTCATCAACCGCGGTATTTACGCGCCAACCAGTTACTGGACCAGTTTTAGTACAGCGTGGGTTAAGGGTCAGTACATAGAAGTGATTGGCAACTACATCGGCCAAAGTGCATATGTATGTATATTTCCATCGACTTAAAATATTATCGTAGCTAATGAGATACCGGTGTTGCTATAAATACTTGAGTTTGTTACGAGTAGAATGGCTTAAAAAGTTGTTTTACGTAGCTTGAATGATTGATAATCATTTCTCTGCTCTTATATAAGTATCATAATAAAAAAAAAAAAAAAAACGAAAAAAAATCGACGAGTAGAATCAATATTGTTTCTAAAAAAATCTTATTTAAAAATATACACACACACGCACACACATATATATACAGGGTGGCCTCGAATGTTCCAGTCAGACTTTGAGATCTTATAGGAAATTTAATTCTGAACAAAAAATTTTCTATAAACATTGGATCGAAAAATGTTTTCTTAAAAAGTTATCGCTCAAAAAGCTCTGATAAAGAAAGAGCAAAAGATGGAAAGAAAATGAAATAAAAAGAAAATGGAATTTAAAAGGAAGAGCAAAAGATGAAAAGAAAATGAAACTTAATAAATTTCTTGAAAAAAAAAAGATAAAAATATAAAATAAAAATCTTTTTCTTTTATGAAAATAAAATAAATTTTTTTAAACTAAAATAGCACGTAATAGTAGAAAATAAATAAAAACGTGAAAAAACTAACTGTTCTCAAAATGACCCCCCCCCCCCTAGCTCTAATACATTTCGGCATTGAATAATAATCGATATAGTCGCTTTACGGATTTCCTCTTGTTTGAAACCTTTGGTTTTATACCAAAATCTATGGAACGTTCTAATGGAACAATCATTTTGATCTCATTTGAAAGATAATTTAATTTTCTACAACTTTTTGTTTAAAGACGCACTTTCCATGATATTTGGAAAAATGAGTAAAATAATGACGATTTCAGAGGTTTTTGAGCGATAACTTCTTCAGAAAGCATTTTTCAAAAATTATTTTAGAAAATTATTATTTTTTTTTTTAATTTTTTGTTCAGAATTAAATTTCCTATAAGATCTCAAAGTCTGGCTGAAACGTTCGGGGCAACCCTATATATAGATATATTGTACATATATATACAATAAAATTATTTAAAAATTGTAGTTACATCTGATTTAAGCAAAAATCGCATTAAATATTCTCTTTCTGTACAATGTAAATAATTGACGATAAAATGCATAAGAAAATAAAATCAGCAACATCCCATATCAGATGCATAACGACCAAAGGTGCCGTCGCGTGATGCCGTTTATAAGATTTTGGCCGAAGGGTGATAAATCCCGAATAAATTATCGCATCAAACGCTCGCATGTCTACGGCTCTCTTAAACGCTTCCGAAATCTTAGCTGCGATCTCGGGATGGTTTCCATTCCTAACAACACCACGTAGACCTTAACGCGACGTTGTGTTATCGTGATCGTTTGTTACATTCGAACATCTGTCTGTTGCTCGCGTAGATTTTCACCGATGATGACGACGATTTCCTTTACCGTCTTTACGAACCTAACGAGCATGCCTTCTCCGTGTGATTGTATTTTGTGTTTATGCGAGAAGTTAAGTTGCAGAGACACTCCTTCGGCAAGCCGACAACTATCGGTTCAGTAAATTTTATGAATCTCGTAATTCATGTCAAGTTTATTAGGCCAATAAAATCTACATGACATTTAAGTTCAATACTTATGAGAATAAAGATTATATATGTTTCAATTTTCTTTCTGTTAAATAAAAAATGCTGTATATTGTGATTTATGAGTTTTGTGTAACGTATAAGTCTGCGAATAATATTAAGAATTTCATAGAACTTTATTTATTATGAATTTTATAGAACATTATTTATAATAATTTAACTTTATAAAATATTAACTAGAAATTAATATTTTTTGTATGTCCATATATATATGAAATTATTATAATTTAATAAACAAAATAAAACACATAAATTTAAAACACATAAATAATAAGTAATTGATAATTTAATAATAATTTATTAAATAATAAGTTAAATATAATTTTTTAATTTCTATTCATGTATATTAATTATATAGATTTTAAATAATTTTAATAATTATTTTCTGCAAATATTTTTTTATTATTTAATAACAATATTTTTTAATTATAAATAAAAGAGTCAATATAATTTTTTCGTTAAAAAAATATCCAACAATAAATTCTAACTACAGACAGAGCAAAGTGCAAATTTAGCACGGAAATGCATGACACATCTTGGACGTCTGGTGTAGGGGCAATAAACACTGATCTTTCACTCCCCGATTTTTCATAAACGTTAGCACACTGTTTTCTTTTTTTTTCCATACACCACGCATCGCGATCTCATGCAGACGCGCGCTTCATAGCTTGCAATTTTATGCGGTCGGTCATAAAGAAATCAAGCGTTCAACGAGATCAAAGAATGGCAATTTCCTTCCCCGAATTAGTCAGTGTTCATAAAAATTAAATTATAATCACAGCTGAAATCTATTATGTGACAGATGACATCGTTCTATTGTTTGTATTTATTAAATGCATTTAATGAATTATAAATTATTATCATTATTTATTATATGTCATGTTTATCATTAGCGTATTAATAACCTGCTTTTTATCGAGCTACTACAAAAATATCAAAATTATCTTTATAATTCCAACATTGGTAGTTAAAAATTAATGCAAAATGATATTATATATCTGAAAACGTATATATGACGATTACATAAGCGCTTTTTTTTTGTGCTGTTAAAATATCAGATACATAAGAAAGATAGTAAATCAATACTGATATTACTGAGGTCAGGGTCTTGGTGAAGTATCGATGAAGCATCCTTCATTCAGTCGCCCACTCTGGGAGAGGCACATGGGTTCGATAAAGGTTCGAACGAATTCGAACCTGGGATCAATCTGCCGATTATCAGTCAATGGCTTCTACACGAAGCCACTATATGTAATATATAAGATATATATTTTAAGATTATTTTATATTGCGATTAAAGACATTATCAACTTCTTTAAATAATAGTTAAAATTAAGAGAATAATAGTTAAAATTAATAAAAGTTTAGTAAAAATTTAAAAATAATAAAAGTTAAATAATAAAAATAATAAAAAGTTAAATAATAAAAATAATAAAAATTAATAAAAGTTTAGTAAAAATTTAAAAATAATAGTTAAAATTAAGATCATTAATTTGTTTTTTCATCAAATATAATGTTAATAATTTACATTAAAACACAGATATATTTTTAATATCAAATCAGAAACTGGCTTGAACTTTAACGTATTTTATGACTAATTCTCAAATAAAACTGAGAAACCAAAGTTCAGCGATTGTTACATAGAAAGTAAATTTGCCTTGATTTGTAATAGTAAAATTTTTGTTTGTCACGCGAGCAACAAGGTAATAAATAATTAATAATTTGAGATTTCAAGGCGGATCTGGACATTGGATTTGATCGAGCTAATGAAGGGGCAAACAAAGCTATCGATTGTCGGCGGTATAACGATCGACGATTTGTTTTACGAGCAGACCGCATGCAAAACACGTGGAATCTCGACTGGCGCTTTTGCGAAGAGGAACAAAGAAACTGGAGAGTTGAAGTGCCACTTGTTTGTGCCCGTACGGCAATTTGTTTTTTAAGATTTTCCAATGACTACCTCGGTCCTCAGTCATCGGTTGTTGTTTTATAAGTGCGACTGAATTGATCGAGTACAGTCCTGAATACTCTCGTTACATCCCACTTTTTTGCATCACACCAAAATATCAGTCAACTCGAGGCAATTTACAAAAAAATTTCTTCGACAAATTTTGTAGCTCAGAACAAAACTACTAAAAGGATAATGATAATTATGGTAAGCCCATATATTTAATTAATCTCTATTTTTTTATGTAATAGAAAAATTTTTCAATATTTTCGTGATATAATAAATTTAATTTAATATAAAACTATAATTTTTAATTTATTACACGTAACACTTATTTTTATAAACAAAGACCATTAATTCTTTACAATAATAACATTCAAAGAAAGCATTTATGAATTTCATATACATTACAAGTACATTTCAGAGACTATTACCATTTTTATTTTCTGTACAAATATGTAACTGTATGTGACATTTTTATGATAGTGTGGTGCAAGAAATTTAATACATGAGTGTAATGTGCATACAATAACAATCTTTCAATGTACTCCTGAAAGATTGTGCGAGCTACTTGAAAATTATGACGTATCTTATTTCAGGATTCGAGGCTTGAACACCATAATGCACCTATATATTGCATGTTTCAATTACAAATCGTGATAACACCTCTTGGCGATAATTTTGCTTTCTCGCAGCTGCATCCGCATAGGTTATCACTAAAATAACAGCGTATCTCAAAAGTTATTTTTAAGATGGTTGGATGAGTTCCATGAACTGCCAAAATATTTTTTTCAGCACGGTATCCTTCTAATATATAATATATAAAGGGAAGTCTTCTGCATTGCATAAAAAACTTCTTTCGTAAATGTTTTCCTATTATTCTTCTGCTGCTTAAATGCCTTTCAGTACAAAGCACAAGTTTTCTTTTGTATGAAATGTGAGAAAATATTTTTTTTAATTTGAATCATCTTTTTATTATTAAATCTTTCAAATTTTTCTAATACATAAATAAATAAAATTAACTTTTTGTTATACTTCTTAAAAAAATAACAATAAATAAATTAAATTTATAGCATATTTCGAAAGAAAAATATTCAGCATAAAATATAGGTTTTAAAATATTTCTTTAAATAATATTACAGTTTAAATATTTTTCTACATAGAGAGAGAGAAAGATATACATATATGCATTGTGCCAAAGAGAAAGAAATTATTTTCTCGACTTTAAGTTAAGTGCTTTCGAAACATTGCACTTTCATCTCGTTAGACACTGCGTGTAATCATCACAAGTCATACTCAAGTGCGAACGAACGATATGTAAATAATTTTGTATTGCAAATTGCACGATGCACAAATTGTATTCGTTAACGAGAGTTTGTCGGTCATTGATCCTTCGAGGTGATTCGTAGTGATTCATGCCTGCTAATTTCAGATCTACACAGCAGAAGAACTGCTTACACGAGGCTTTCTTTTTAGGATCGTTTCTTCACTGTACTATACATAATTGGTTTGGCAACAGCTCAGTAAGATTCACGTATTTAATATTTATTCTCATAACTATATATTATTTTACGCGTTATGTATTAATTTTTACGTGAAAATTGATATAAAAGCGATTGATTTTACATACAATATATATAAATATATATAAAAAAAAGATAAGAATATAGAAATCTATAAAACAAAAATTCCGTTAGTATAAAAATATAAAATTTAATATTTTATATATATATATATATATATATATATATATATATATATAATATAAAAAGGATAATGAAAGGAATATTATTTCCTTAAATTGTTTATTGCTTAAAATAATAAAAAATGCATGAAATTTCAAGAGAATTATTACAATACAGTTTTTGAAGCAATTATAATATAATAAAGGAGAATTTCAGATTCTTATCTTAAAAATTTTTTTCTTCGCCATTTGAGTCTTTGAAAAAATTCTGGTGGCGTCTACGGTCTCATTTAATATCGGGCCCCTCGGTGTTTCCATAAACAAAGAAATTGCTGGTCTGCGCTGTCCAAGAACGCACAGTCCATATTTGCGAAAGCGGCGAATCGCCGGTCGTTCATTTAGAGATTGCATCTCTTGCGCGTCGAAAGCTGTTCTCTTGGCGGAATGCGCGACGGTGCAACGGGAGCCGCGGGCAGGCAGCGCAAAACTTCCAAATTACAAAATTGCTTGATGATGGGTTACCCAGGTTACCGCTCAGGTGAAGTAATTATGCGCCTACGCGGTGCCAATAAGAACGCGCAACGTCTCTCATTACTGCCTCCTCTGCTTCGTTTTCTACGCGTTACTCGACGATGCGGCGCACGACGTATCTTGCCATTTAATTATTTGAAGACAAACGTGGGATACAAAGCATATTTTGCATTAATTTTTAAAGTGTCATTAAACTTAAAGGGCAATAAATGCCATTATTCTGTCTCCCTCGCGTCTTCGCGATGGAAAAAAAAAAAAAAAAAATTTATCCCACATGTTGAATAATTGAAATTTTTCAAACCTTACGCGTAATTCCATGTACATTATTAAAAATGGGAGCAATAAATTCTAACAATTTCATACTCTTCTCTAAACGTTTTAATTTGACATTCAAATTGATTTCAGAAAATCGGAAGCGTTTAATTCCACATATATGTATTTTTAGGATTTTTGTTTGAAATCTCGCAACATCCCGGCTACTGTATTCGGTGAATCGAGAACCAGTTCTTATTCGACGACCGTTCCCAGAACAAATACCGGCAATTCGTCGATAAAAAAAAAAAAAAAAGACGACTTCGACTTTCTTTCTTGCATCTCCATATGCGGAATATCGTCCAACTCGCTCGTTTTCTTTGGCGAGTAGAGTTTATGTGCCTGAACACCATTTGTTCCCTGCCATATGTTTGTCTATAAACTTCATAGTTATCTATTAATTCTCTCGTAATGCAATTTTACACGCGAGACTAGGTTGGGCAAGCGACGTTGCAAAGCGTGAACTTTCTAGTAAAGTCAATCGAACATTGCACAATCACAGCGCAAGATATGATTGATAGCGCCTATAAGCTATGTCTTTAATTTTATCTTGACTCTGAGGCTTAAAGATATTATTATGCAGTTATTTTTATCTAATTAAGCAGATTAAATCTATATAAATTATTCTTTAAAATGTTTAGATAAATCTGTTAAAGTTAATTGTCACCTTTTAACGCTTAATGTTTCATTTTATATTAACAGAATCCAAATAAAAAATTTTTTTTCCACCAGCCTTTGATCGTTCATTATCATTTTGACCATGACAAAGATTAATGTATCAATTTATTTTTATTATATAGAAAAAAAATTAAAATATATTTTCTCAAATTTTTCTAGTTTTTTTAAATACACATACACACACACACACACATACATACACATGTTTTATATATATAGAAAAGATTATTAAAATATATTTATTTCAAGTGTAATGTTCTTATGCATTGAGGAAACTCTGAAAAAGAATCGAAAATGACTTAATGGCCCTAAGAAGCAAAATCTTAACGCGCCGTAAAGGTTTGTAGTAACCTTTTTATTTTCAAGATTTGACGGCGACAATTATCTAAATCAACAATGCAATGATCAATGATGATAAAAACAATAATATTTGAATAAAAACTAGTGGATGTCATAGTTTGCTTAAAGCAAAAAATGAAAAAAAATTTATTATATTTATATTATTATTATATGTATATTAATTTATAGATATATCTTTTATATATATATATATATATATATATATATATATATTTAATAATTTATACATTATTTATATGTAATTTATTTATTTATTTTTTTATTAAATTAAACGTAACACGTCATGTAAAACATTTTAGGCGTAGAAAACATGAACAGTGAGTACAATTTCAATTATAGAAGTGTTTTCTTATAGATTTTTATTTCTTGTAAATTTAATGTAAATAAAAGAAAACAAGATCTAAGGATACTCCTGCATTAGTCTGTACAAATGCATAGCGCATGCATCAGCGCAAGTGTATGTGCGTGTTTCGCCTTATCCGCCCATTCTCTCCTCTCGCTTTTGACCTTTTGACCCCTCCGCGGCCTGCGGATAAAAGTTCACGCTAATGGATTTACATGAAGCCGCTATCATCGAACGTGGCAGGATCGAGCTGCGAGCATCCATCTCGATCGTTTATCCCTTAGTTTCTTCCGACCGCGATCTAAAACACTATATAGTGAAGTTGTACTTTCATTTGGCAAACGTAAATAAAGTTCTATTGTTTATCATTGTTTATGTTTGTTTATTGAATATTATTTAGAAAAATTGTAATTTTAATTTTTATTATACAAAGTAAAAAATATTTTTATAGTACCTACCTTTTACATAAGCTTTCCATGAATTTTTTGCAATAATTTGTTTATTTTATTTTTCCAGTGCGCTTATTAAAGAATCTGCATCTCAGATTCTTTCTCCTGTCACTAGTATCGTTCTTCGATTATCTATCTTTTGACTCTCAATATAGCTTTTTCGTTATTTCGCGATCGTTACTACCTTGCAACTGTCAGGGGAGCCGAGAGAGAAAGATAAATCATTTTGATATGATTCAATGTCGAGTTCCTGCACGTCCACCGAAATTGTACGTCTTCCCCTGATCCAACGAGCGATCGATGCTCACGGCCTTCGCGCGAAATTATAAGGTCATGGGTCGAGGCACGCACACGCTGCTATCGCGTGAAAATTCTGTGCGAGAGTTCGGAAACTTTGGGGAAGCAATATCGATTAACTTTTCCGTAATTAGGTTCTCGATACCTTATACTGCTCTCATGCAATAATGAGCTTAATCATAATTCCTTAATTCGCAATCAATCAAAACTTTCATCGATGAAGGAAATGTCAATATCTCAAGAAACCTTGTTCTAGAAGCAGCTTTTTATATATAATTTATGTATCATTATATTTAAATTAATTTTTCTTTAATAAAGGCATCGAGAAAAATCATAAATTTTTTATGTTTAATATTATTAAATATTTATATAATAATTTTATAAATTATATATTTATTAAGTAAATTTTAATATAATTATTAGTTATGACATTTCTCTCAATTTGTTAAAATATATACTCCTTAATTCGGTCTTTAATTTAACTGAATAGATATCTGAAAATCGAAATCACGGTATGCACTTTTTATTGTCAAAAAAATATAAAAATTTTTAAAAATTGAGTGCAATTTTATTTGTGAAATGACGAATTCAAAAAATACGCATCTCACGCAGTATCTTCAGGGTTGAACGGCCGGCGCTGATTTGTTTATCCTGTGGGATACTGGTTGGCGAGAAAGGAAAAAAAGAGAATAAGACGCGAGCGCGGAAAGTAGTGCTCTATTTGTGGCCCTGGAATTTTGTTTCTTCCTTTTTTTTTTTTTCCTCACGACTACCGACTGAGAGAAATTCTGCCAACGCCGCGAAATGGAAACTTTGAAATGAAATGCAAGAGAAAATGGTAAGTTTCAATAAAGTAATGTAACAGAATAAATTTCTGAGCGTAAAAAAAAGAAATCATATCTTAAGAGTGTACTTCAATCTCTGGCACGCGTTTAAAGTATATTTATAAACGATAATAACAATATTAACCGTACTATCGCATTTAATATGCATATTGTATACATTGTGTATACATTATCGCATTATATGCACTTTGCATACGCTTTCAGTGGTTTGCTCTCAGTGCTCAGTATGCGGATGCATATTCTGCACTTCCGACGTTCCATGAAGCTCGTTCCATCGAGTACAACAGAGCACTGTACTTTTAATTTAAATAATGATTTTGTACGTGCGCCGAGTTGACGAGTATGATAGCACGATTAATATAATGTTTCACGGATTCTACAGGCTTGTATGTATATATAAACTCAAAACTGATATTTTTCCACATTAATGCTGAATGCGTGTAATTAAATTTAGATTTTTATTTATTGCAATTTATGGCAATGCTATATTAAAAGATATAAGTACATCATTATTGACCATGTTGTAAAATTAATATTTTTTGTTGTTGATATAATCTGATATAATAACTGAAAAACGACATAATATTATTAACATGGTTTTACTATTTAAGTGTTTTTTAATGCAAATAAAATATTAAGATAATTTAAGGATATTTTTATTTTTTAATATATACGTCGTTATATATGAAAATTTTATGAAAAAGGTACGCAAGAAAAATCAAGACATTATACAAATTTATAAATGCGCTCGTAACAATGTTGTCTCAATAGATAATACGATGAATGTCATGTTTTTAATTCGATTTAAAATACAATTATTATAATAATTGTAGATTGAAAAGCATATTTATCCGATAAGAGACATACGCAGTTCGTCGAGTTTCTATATTTCTTTTTCAAAACATTGTTTGTTGTTTAAATTAGCTTCGCTTTTGTTGTGCTTTATAAAAAATCGCTTTTACGAATATGTTTAACTACGTGCTTTATTTCCTTGCACTGCTCATGAACGAAATAAGCAGGAAAACAATTGATTATCAAAATTATGTAGTTACAGTTTAAGTATGATTTAAATAATTATTAATTAATTATTTTTACTTTAAGCAAATGGTGGAAAATATTATTGGCATTTCTTGATAAACATAAGCAAAGCACTCGAGATACCCGAGCTGTATAGTTCACGCGTAGAATTTTTTAAAGGATCAATCAAGTTTTGTAAAGATATAAAGAGAAAGACATATAAATTGCCTTATTATTAAAATAATTAGTATTTGAATCATTGAACGGGCTATTTTAAAGTCATACTGTATGAATTTTTAAAATTTATATCTGTAGTTTTATTACATTTGGAAGTTTATTTTGTTTAATCTACATATAAAAATCTTATAGGATACGCAAATATTCAATTAAGTTTGTAAATGCAGATTAAAAATTAAGACTTTAGGTATTGTAACAAACATACATTAAAATTAAAAAAAAAAAAAAACTCTTCTCTTGATACTAAAAGTTAAATATCGTTTGTGTCTCTATTCAATCTCCGCGTGTTTATTTAACGAACTCTTTAATTAAGAGTTAAACGAAAAAAGCAAAAAAATAAAAGAAATTTTTCGCGTGCCACATTGTCTGTGATAAATATTCTTAGACATTTTAGCTATTTTTTTGAAGCGAAAGAAACATGAAAGAGTATCTTATCACTTTGCTAATAAATTTTAATGCATTTATCTTGCAAACACACTTAACGAGCTCTCTATGATCCAAGAGAACGTTACTTGAGGCTTTTCTCTATCTTTCTTTAAAAAAAAAAAAAAAAAGAAATAGAAAGAGATCTTATCTGATATTAAATTGTAAGATTTATGATTTAAAAGCATTTCAATTTACATAATATTATGCATAATAATATGTAATAATATTGGTTGTTTGACAAATGACCATATTTTTACAAGTAATAAATAAATTTTGCCATTTATTGCTTAAAAAGATAACGATAAATTAAATAATTAAATAAACCAGATAATTTCTATTAATTTAATAATATAATATATATAATAATATATATAAAAATAATTTTTATATAAATAATTGTATAAATGGATGGAAAGCGATGTGTGAATATTATAACTGATATACTTATTTGTAATTTTATTGAGTCGCAATACGATAGCTTCGCTTATATTATCGGAAAATAGTTGTTAACATTTCTGATGGGGATGATGGAACGCACGTTTTATAGTTCCCGAGAACATATTACATCGACGAATGACACCTGTCTCTTTATAATCTCATTGCTCATCGATCAACCATCGATGTTGAGTTCTCTAGCGATAAGCAATGGCAACGCGCCGAGCAGTGAAACGTGCCTAAGAGTGACACTGCAGGATAGCTATCTGGAGTACTCGGAACAGCTTGAATATTCATTATTCGCGTTTCTCCCGCTCGATGCTCATCGATCACTCGAGCGGTGTCGCAAGCTGAAGCAACATAAATAATCGAGACAAAACATGGCCGGCGGTAAGGAATGCCATGGTCCATATCTTCATGTTCGCTCAAACAATAGATATGTGCAACAATAGCGGTTAATTAGAAGGAGAAACGTGCATAATCATCGCATATCTTTTTTATCAATGTGTTAAATAAATTTAAACTCACTCTCTCCGAGATAGAATTGCACGAGATATCAATAGTCTTGACATTGTCTTGTCTCTTCTCGAGATTCAAGACAAGATTCTTAATTAGTTATCAAGACAATATCAAGATTAAGATCATTGATTTTCACAAAAAACTAAAATATATGTATTTGTGCAAATTAGATGAGAGAAAAAATTATTGTATTATGCAAACTTAAAAAAATTTTACTTAATAAATAAAAACATTTATATTAATAAATTTAAAAAGAATTAATACAATAAAGAAATTAAAAGATATAAAATTTCAACTATACAAAACTGTGCGCGGTACATATTCGCGGTTCTTTGATTATATTATATGTGTATTTATATATATACGTGTATATAATAATTTTTTGGAGAACTAAATGAAAAAGAGACAAAGAAGGAAAAAGAGAGAGAGAGAGAGAAAGGAAAAATGATCTTAAATTATTATAAAAATTATACATAAATATTGTTAAATATTATTTTAAACAATTGTTTATTAAATAAAAAATGTTAATAAAAATTGAAACAAGACAATACAGGACGATATTTTTGTATCAAGATTCAGGATCAAGGCAAGATTTAAGTTTGCAAAAATTTTCAATACCAATAGAATATTTTTCTTAATATTATCTTACCTTAAGTCTTGTGCAATCCTAATCCAAGAATTATTACATTACACATTTCAAGAAAAAATAATAATTATCGACAAAATTTATTTTAAATTTCTTTCTGTCAATTAAAAAAAGGAAGTTAGTCTTCGGTGGATACGCATCTCGTGCATCGCATCAGCGAGATAAACGATTCTGAATATCAAAATTGTGATGTGACACGGCATCTTGATATCGCGCAAATGTCATCCATAAATTTTTTCGACGACTTTAAATGGATAAATCACATTTTAAGTGTTATGATCGTCGCGTCAATGGACTTAAATCGATGACACGATCCAGCACATCGTATCTGCCGCATCGTTGAGAAATCCTCTATGCGAGGTGCACGCGAGTTTGACCGTGTATGCATGATGATATGGAGAGAGAGAGAGAGAGAGAAAGAGAAAGAGAGGAGCACGCACACTGGTATCTCGGACAGGTTTACAAGATTTTTTAGCCCGAGGCACGCATCTGGGCAACCCGATCGCGACTCGCAAGGTAGAACATCGAATTATTGCACTCGGATTAAATAGTAACTAGAGATTCTACACATGCATGTACGTGTCATGCGAATATTAATCTGTTCAATGCCAGCATATGTGTTTTACATAATGAAATATGTTGTGTCCGAAGAGATTTTTTTTTAGAAGCCTATCGGAAAAAGGAGAATGTTATCATCATTTATTGCCGTAAATAGTTATTAATATATGGTAAATATACATATATATTATTAATATAAATATTAGTTTTATTATTATATTAATAATGTGTTATATTTGATTATACGAAGGAATTTAATCATGTTGCAAAAATATTTCGAAGTTTGCAAAAATTTCTTCGAAGCTGGATCAAATATTTATTCCTTTTAGTCTTGTTTGTCAATATGCAATTATGACAGTAAACAGAATTTGTGATAAGAGGCAATGCAGCAGATGATGAAATCACTGTGCAATAATATTGAGTGGTACAGGCGCCAGTTTGCTCTTTCGCCGGTGTTTATATTGCCACGAGCGCTTTTTACTGCGCCTGACGTGAACGACCGCAAGGCTTTCTGACGGGCAATCATCGAATCATACTGAAGAGCGGAATGATCTCGTGACTGTCAGGAGGTGATAAAAGTTACGCGGTATAGTGATTTGGTGTTAATGCCCGCCTGTGAGAAGGCGAGTGTAAGATGCAAATGTGAGGTGCAAATGAGAATGAAAATATTTGACGCTGCTTGTTCCAAGAAAAAATGCAGTCACCATCATTTGCTCAGAACTTCGCTCGACCGTAATCAGCGCGACTGTTATAACATGTGATGAAAACGTACCAGTACATAAATTAATGCGAAACTTCTTAATGAAAATATCTTTTTCTATTATGCCTTTTCTGTTATATTAAATTATAAAAAAATAAAAGTAATGAATACGTTATATTGTGCATATTTATAAAATAAATGCTTTTGCACACTTGACGTCATAATTAATTATTAATATGATATAGGAGTTTTATTTTTATAAAAAGATACGCTAAATTTATAATTTATATATAATTAATAATTTTTAGAATCGTAGAATATTTTAAATTTGTTTTCAAAATTTTTCTAATTTGCCTTTTTATTCGCTGTTCGCAATCAAAACATAAAATTTTTATATATCATCATAGTCACAAAATAGCAGCTTTATACATTAAGGGTGTTCTGGATGTACAATAGTAGCAAAAAATTGTCAAAATTAAAAAGAAAACATGTTTCTTGCGTTTACACTGTTTGAAAAATTAAAAAAATAAATTCGGGTTGTGAAAAAAATTAAAGTATCACAAAATAATATGGATTTTGACGTCTTTGTAAAAGAAAATAGTTGTAATTAATATTTTTCCTAATTTATGGCAAAAACTTTTGATCGTGAATATCCTTTGAAATCAACTGCAAAAAACAATGAAAAACGAGTAATTGCAGAAAGAGAGAAAGAGATAGATAATATTTTTCTACAATTTTTAGTAAATAACTTTTAAATGAATTAGTGGATCTAAATCAAGTTTTGCACAAATATTTATTAGAATTTTTTTCATATATGTAAAAATTTTTATTTCATCGGTAATATTTTTTCTTTGTCAAATTTTTCAATAAGTGCTAGGCGATTTTCCAGAATCTATAACTTTAAATTTAAATAACTTTCAAACAATTAAAAAAATTGTGCTTAGTTTTTGCACAAATATTCAGAAGAAATAGTAGAACAATCTATGAAATTTTAATGCTTTTGTTAGTATTTCGATAAATGTCACATACATCCTTAAATTTTTTAAAGCTACACACAAGAGGCTCCCGCGAAGAATTTTGCAAAAATCAAGTTTTATGATCGCGTACGACCAATCAGGTTAATTGGCACCTTGGGATTACAAGCCGCGATAACAGAGAGAGTGCCATTTATCTGGATAATTTTAATCCACGTGTGTTACGAGCCGTTGCATGCATGCAAAAGGAATCCACCGTCGCTCGCAGACAATCCCAATAATTGTACGCGACAGAGAAACGCGCTCTACGTGCGAGATAATTAATCGGTCGATTAATTAAACGGCTCGCGGCTCGCCTTTGAACGGCGGCGCGTTCGCATACGGCCTTATTCCGTCGACGATCGCGCGCGATCGTACATCATCGCGCGGTCGCGGAGTGGCGTGTCGTTCATTGCTCGTAAATATAGTAATTCAGCGACACGTTAGCGACCCTGTATATTTACGCGTCGCGATTCATTCACTTCCATTTACGTGCCGCGACGAGTAATCGCGCCCCGTTTTGCACTCTCGGCGAGCTTGAATTATTCGAGACACGCGAATATCGAATTGTCTATTTCTCTAATCGAATCTTGCCTCTACCAATGCTTTTATTAATTAATTTTATTGATTAAGAGGCTAACTAAATCGAGGTTCTTTTTTCAAGTGATTTATTCAGAAACAAAATAGATTAAATTTCTTTAAATTTATTTGGTATGTACTTTATAAATTATTATATGTACTTAATAAATTATGGTATGTAGATTGAGATTTATATATAATATTTGATGTAAAAGAAATATAGTCTATTAAGTTTCAAACTTACATATAAATAATCTTATGTACAACTTTATTTTATTTTTTTATAACATTTGTTGTTAATGTATGATAATATTTTATTGCATATTTATTCCTTTAATCCAATTATATAACATATTGTAAATTGTCAACGGCATGCAATGTTTTTGCATAAAGATACATTCTTTTCTGTTTACTCAATTTTCATCGTGATCTTGTTATACAAATATCTATTCTGTTTTATATATCAAGATAATTTCCTGTATATTTTTCTTTATAAACTATTTTACCGCAGAATATTTTTAATCTATAATAATGCATTTTTTACTACTTAAACTTCTAGACGCAAATTATAAATAGCTTCTAAATTTTTAATTCATTTAAAAATAACATCTGCTACTCTGTTTTAATCAGACTATAATAATCTAAGACTAAATTAAGTCACATTGAAATGGAATAAAAAAACTTTTGAATTGCCATGATATTAGAAAATTAATTATTTTATATTATCCCATTATTTCTTAATCCTGCAAAGTTTATCTATTACTCACCCGGCATGATGCCTGGTGTATGTGGGAGCTGTTGTCGGAACCAGCTGATAGCTCTGCGTGACGGCCTCTCTCGGCTGATGTCGATGATTATCGTGATAACCCGCATACGCTGTAACCCTGGTATCACCGTGCTCCGCTATCGTCACAACACCCAATTTATGCTCCACATGATGATGCCTCGATACCGAATTTATCTGCTGCGGTGATCTCGTCGCTGACACCTGCGGCCGCAACGGTGTCCATGGACCCTTCGTAGTGGTCGTTTCTCGGACGACGCTGTGTTCGTCATCTGAACGATCGTGTCTGGCATGCAGAAGTCTATCGCGATACCAGACTGGCCAAACGACTCTGTGGTTGTGCGAAGGTAATCGATGATGATCCTCTGGAGACGATAAAGCGGAGCTCGCCTTAACGGCAATAAGCAAGCATGCCAGCAGTATCTTCGGGGCCATTGCATCCGAAAGACTTGGAAAGACTTATCGTGTTTATGACAATTGCCCGATATCCTGATAACAACAATGTACGAGCCGTCACATCCTCAACGGCCGCGGTGGACGCGCTAAGTCCGCGACGGACATCCGGTGCGAGATCCTCTACGAGCAGCTGAGAACACTACTGAGGGCACTACCGAACGAGACTCACGAAGCAGGGCCCACGTGTTTCAGAACTGCTGGTGAACCAACCCCACCATGAGTCTCCTTCTTTCTCCGTCTCTTTCCTTCCCCTGTGTTCCGCCAGGCTTCCCTCTTCTCCCCATTGCCGCATTTACTCACCAGTATTCGTTTGTGGCCCAGTCTGCCCGGTGTGTGTCTGACTCTTTTCTCCCTTTCTCCTTTCCATTCTCGTACCGTGGCTGCTGTCTGTTCTCCTGATATCCCACCAAGTCCTTTGGTAACCACCTAGATATCCTTCCGCGGTCTAACCGACGCGAAACGAGCAGCGTCTCTTCTATGGTCGCTATCTTTACGAGAGATAACGTTATTCCGAACAAAGTCTTGCGCCGGATGCAAAAATATTGCGACTCACAAATGGATATGCGTTGTATATGACTCACTATGTATGCAACTTGTGAATTCCATAGTTACTGAAACACATGTCGAATAATTAACGGAGAAAATAAGCTTAAAATAAACTTACGAATAAAAGGCATTTAATTGCAAAGCATATCTCTTGGGAAAGATAAGAAAATACAAATTAGTATTCCACGATATTTAAGAATTTTGTATTTAAATTGACATTTTTACAGTAAAATGAAAAAAATATATATATAAACATTTTAATAAATTAGAATATGAAATAAACAATAGCACTAAATACTATTATAATTTAGATAATATTAATAGAAAATGTTGTAAACAATTATTTTTCACATTAATAAGTATTATTTTATAAAACTAAGGAGAACCACAGCAAAAAGATATACATTAAAACAAAAGAGTTAAAATACAGAATCAGAAGGGGATAAATAAACGAGATGAAATGTTTATTAAAATAAAATATGAGATACATGCTAATTATCTGGTATTGGAAAAATATTTTAAGTTGATATCACAATTATATAATAATAATTATAATAATATAGTACAGATGTAGTCAATGACTCATATCAATGATTTGCTGATAATCAAGTACAATACGGTGATAATTATTGTTGTCATGACCAGGATTCGCAATATTGCTGATACAATAATTAGTTCTATGCATAATCTGTTATTGATCTGTATTAATTATTATTGTAAAAAAAAAAATTAAAATAAAATAAACCACAAATTATAAAATGAGATAAAATAAGCATTTGCAAAGTTGCATTAACTGAATTAAAAAGATATATCTAAATTTGTATGCAGAACTATTTTTATGCATTTATCTGGCTTTTAAATAAAAAAAAAAAAAAATATGACAGCCAAAGATTTTTTGTATTACTTATTGAGCTCTTGATTTTCGTGTAAATCTGTTAAAAATTACTTAATATAAGATTATAAACAAAATAAGGTACAATAATGTTTCTTTATTCGTTCTAGCAGTCACCACATGTATAGAAGAATAAATCCTACATGATTACTCTTTGATACTCCCGATTCTTCTGAATCTAGCTGGCAACGTCGAGGGAATTGCCCGACAGCGGTCGATTTTGCAATGCCAAAGTTGTAAGTTACGCGCACTAGAAGTCCCCGTGCAATTCCTGAATCACTTCGAGACCAAGACGTTACTTGAGACCAAGGTCAGTGGTGCAGTGGCTGCAACCGAGGTCTCCGCGTATTACCTTTTTTGCTCACTCCTTGCTGACTAAGGGCGAACGGAGAGCAGCGGAATAATTGCGTCGATCATCGTCACGTTATTGCCCATTAGAGGAGAACGGGCCACAAAAACACAGAAGCATATCGCGACCGGCAGAGATAAATCAATGTGGCAGGATAATATACCGAGGCGCGTTTATTCCCACGAACGCGATCTATCCCTTCTTATCTAATCGTGATCTCTCCAGTATTTCGATGTTTCATGTTTTTATCCTCATACAAAGTGAGTATGGGATTTTTTAGAATGGATAGATAAACTTTATGGAGGAAGAGGAAAAAAAAATTTTTAAATTGCGTATTATGAGTTTCTTTGATTTCTGTCTCTTTCTCTCTCTCTCTCTTGTTCTCTTCGTATTGTTACATTTCCTATTTAAGAGCCAGAATGTACTCATAAATGTACTCATTTAAATGCGAAGGACACAGTGAAACCAAAGTAATGTTTCATTCAGATAGTGCCAGTGCACTTAAATGAAATGCTTATGATTAATGCAACCTACACTGCATAGGAATGTTAATCGAACTTGCTGCGATCGCAAAAGTATTTTATTTTATTTTTTTTTTTCTTTTACATGTCGTTCTTTCCGCGGTACGATAAGCCTCGTTATCGAGGTACCATAAACATCGTCTTATTAATTATTGCTCGCACATACTTTATTCTGTCGATAATTCGTCGGCAGTCGGACCGGTTTGTCTTCACAATCAATTGCAGGAACATCGAACTGCAAGTAAGCAATCATGACGTTAGTTAACGATTAGTTATTCCCACAGTTAGCTTTAGGCTAAGCACCAAATTATGACTGCAAATCAATGCAAGTACGATCTGATGTTATCAAATATAAAAGGAAAATTTAGTGTTAGTTTAAACTTTTTATAATACAATATTTTTAAATTAATTTTTAAAATTTGCCTTATTAAGATAAAATTTTCTTTAATCAAATTTTGATTTTGCATGTAATTTTTATCCGTTATGTCTTTCTCATAAAATGTGCAAATTGTCAATAATATACTCTTAAACATGCAAAAGCTTAAAAGTTACACAAATATTTAAATTAAGAATGATTTTAATTTAAAGAATGTTTGCCATGTGATTTATCACTACTTTGAGAAATACTTGAACAATTTTAGCATCTTAGAAACCTACGTCGTTGGAATCTGTTGTTTCAATTTTCACGAATGAATTCTTAGATAGTATATTCATAAGAAAAGCACTTAAGTACGCGCATCTCCGCGCAATATCTTTTCTACAAAGTATAGAAAATTCCACTCTGTGGAGGGAAGTAATGTTGCGGAAGAAATTAATAGTCGCGAGAAATCGCTAAAGTTATAACGATACTGTGAACTTTAACCTTTTCTCAAGAAAAAAAACATACAACAACATAACCGAAAATTAATCTCACGACAATAATTTGCTTTTGCATTTTGTGCGCGCAATAAAAAAAAATACAGAACAAAAATATGTATATATGCATTGTATTTTTATAAATTCGATGAAAAGTCTACAAATACCAAATTTGTTGGCATTTTAATATCTTAAAAAATTAAAACGTTAATAATGTTTTGAAAAATAATAATGAAAAACAATCTTAAAAATAATGTCGCAGTAATAATTTAAATTTAATAAATAGATTATTTCAATATATTTAATTTGTGCAGAATAAATAACTAAATTGTGGCTTTAAAATATAGTTGTGCTATATATTAGTATATATGATTATTAATATATATGATTTATATATATATATATATATATATATATATATATTAATCATTTCATTAGAATTAATTTCATATAGGTCTTCTTTCCATTGTGATTATCTTTTGATTAATTTACATGAATTGTATCAGTTCTCTATATCTGCAATCTCAGTATATACATTTTATAAATAATGATTTTACAAATAGTAATGTCTTGAGGCATGCATATCAATGACAGATGGTATCGTAAATAACAAGATGTAGCTTCCGTCGTGAAAGCAAATTACGGAGAACTTAATCAAGGATACGATCTATATTTATTAATGACTAAATACAATAAATTATTACACTTTTTTTATACTCTTAGTAGAAAATATTTGCGATTTAATTGTATAGTTGCGATTTTAATGTATAGTTATAGAAAATTTTATGTCTCGTGTTATGTGTATATTTTGTAGAATAAGCTGTCATCATCTATTTTATCAAGATATTTAAGAGATAGAGAGAGAGAATTTTTTGATATTTTACAAAATTTATTAAGTAATATTGTATTATATAAATATAACTTTTTTTATTATAAAAAATTAGAAATGTACAAATATCTTGGTAATGTACATTTTTCTACTTATATCTTTTATTTTATGTTTATATTATTTTGTTCTTAATATTTTTATTCGTATTTATGTATGACATTTTTAATATTTTATAAAACAATCTTGTATAATACATATATTTGTATAATATATTATATATATATTTTTTTAATTTTTTTACGATTAAACGGGAGAATGTAGGTCAGTACAAACAAGCCGATAATTGCGATATATGTATATGATATTTAAGAAAAATATATTATTGATAGTAAAATAATTATAAAATAATTATATAGTAAAATAATTAAATATAGCTTTTTTTTTACTTAGATTCTTATGAATAAAATAATGACCATTAAGTATGAAACTATTCCTTGATTAACTTGTTATATCTATTTGTAGTATCTAATGCTCTCTAATTCTTGTACACCCAATGTATGACGCAAACTCACGGATATTTCAGGTCACGTATCCAGGTTTTGACCTACTGACCTACGATCCCGTGACGTCACGGGAAAGCAGTAGGACAGCGAAAGGGTGGCAAGGCTGGAATAGGTGGAACTTCGATATGACGAAGAAAATATTTTTCTCGGTACGCTGAAATGATGGAAATAATTCAAACGTTATAAGCATTTTCTGAAATGCTGTGAAATATGTGAGTTAAAAAATTTTTATGTGCTTACATTTTTTTTTTATATTTAAACATAATTGGATTTTTTTATAAAATATAAAAATATGAGAAAATAATAAAAATATTTGATAAGATATTTCAATTATAAAACAATTTTTGTTATTTAAGTAGTAAATAACAAGATCGTATTATAATTTTATGTTTCGTAACAAGTCTCATAAAATTCTTTATTACATTTTCGATTATGCAATTGGCAAACAAATATAAAATACTTCGAAAAGAACGGAATAACGTTTAAGTGCTTTTTATACATGATTTCCTACTACTTTATTTTTTATTTATTGTTACAACAAAAATATTATTTATAAGCTCATATTTGTATACATATTTATAATTTAATATTGGTAACACATATTTACATAGAATTTATATTGATCTACTATTCAACTTTTCATTTAATTTGTCTATTTATTCTTTTAATAACATTTTTTTAAAGATATATATTCTATTTAGTTTTTTTTTTTAAATATTTAGTATATGTATATTTATATATATTCTTTGTCTCATGATTGAAGAAAAATAAATAGATATGTGTTTATATTTGCTCTCATGTCGGAGATGTCGGTTTCTATAAGATAGAATATGCAGAAGCATGGTTCATACTTTGTTAATATACGTTATCATATCTTGATATACGAAATTTTAATATTTGCTCTAGCGAAGTTTTGCTCAAATCAATATCGACTAATCTCTATGTTTGCTAGCCAATGTCAGACAATTAACCAAAACCGGCACCATCCTTTGTCTAAATTCTTGCGCTCTCTAGCTCCGCTTTATATGCTATTTTACTACTTTTTATATCCCTTTCTTACTCGTATTTTTGATAGAATTTTTTCATGTGAACAAAACTATCGAGTTTGTCGCAGTCTCATCCTCCCGGAGATTAGCGAGAAGCCTAAAACTGATTGATATAAAAGATCATCGCGCGATCGAAAGGAAAGCTTTCATCGCCAAGAATCATCGATGTAAATGACAGCTTTCTGGTTAGACTTATTTATCATCGCTCAGGCGTCCTCATGACAGCAACAATTTCTGCCGAATTATTTATTACCATCACAAATCGACGAACAAATTTGAGCGCCACTGCGTGAGCAGTGGATGCGAAGTTTTGAGGGTGAACATTGAAAAGATACATTTTAATTGGAGTACTTGATGTAATTGAAAACGAGGTATATATGATTTCTATTAATAATTCTGTAGATTTATAAATTGAAAAAAAATTAATAATTTTCTAAAAGTTAGTTTTTCAAATAAAATGTTTTTAGAAATTAACTTTAATTAAAAAATATTTATATATATATATATATATATATATATTTTATATATATTATTTTATATATATATATATATACTTTATTTAAATTAATTTTGGGATTTTATATGTTAACATATACAAATAAAAAAAAATTTATTTATAATTTATAATTAAGTTCAAGTAAACTTATTAACTAGCAGCTAATTATATTTTAACTGGCAGCTAATTACAAAGATTCTTAAAAATAAGCTTTTAAAAGAGAGAGAAAGAGAGAGAGATAGAAAAAGAATTTGTATAAATTTAAAACAGAATTAAAAAAAAAAATTTATTTATTTATATGTATATATATATGTGTGTGTGTGTAAAATAATGGAAATTTGTTGAGTATTCTATATATAATTAATATAATTAAATTAAACGACAAATTATATGAAAAATATTTCAAAATAAATTACCATAATCCCTGTTGCAAACACGATGCGTATATACATAATAGTACATAATAGTACATACATAACGTACAATTAGTACGTACATATAGTATGTGCATATGTCTTTCCGCTTCAGTAAGCGTTTCCTCGAAATGTCTCCTCGTATAAACCACCTCCGCATATTTTAACGAGCGATTCGAGAAACGTCAAGTTGCGCATGGAATACCGTCCAATTTTCCATCTATTTCGCGGAAACGTAGAATATCCGTTCGCCTTGACATTATATAGCGAGATATCCAATATGTACCTCTACGGTATCACACTTGACTTTTCTTACATTTTTCCGCCGATTTCGCTGATGCATCAAACATGCTTGACAAATATTGCCGGTGTATCTTAAATATCATGTTGCTGAAATATATATATAAGATATGACCTTGCGCATCTCAACAAACGCTTCTACCTGCTTTATAACAATTCTCTTTATGTTATTCCCGCCCAAAACTGTAACACGATATGTTTCAATGTTGTCGATTCTATCGTCAAGAAATTGTTTTACAGTGCCTCTTATTTTCGTCGACAAGAATTGAATCTTTACTTTTGTATCTACTTAAGCCGCTACAGTCGGCGATACAACTGTGTTGAATTATTGATTTATATCGATTTATGTATTACTAGCTTAATATTTTCTATGTCTTTCTCTCTTTTTAGGAGATTATATATGTATTTGTATACTTGTCGATATTTATAACTGCTTCCTTAATTCTATCTTGTTAATTTAGTCTTTTCTTTTCTATTATTTTAGAGTTTATCTCCAAGAGTTTAATTTATTCAAAACAAACGTCTCAAAGAAAATGGTAATATTTGATTATAATAGTAAATTTAATTATTTTATTATGATATGGCAATATTTTTCTAATAATTTAAAGAGTTAAACTTTGCAAAATATTATTTTTGTAATTCCAGATACCATCGCCGTCTTTTACGAGTCAATATTCACGGCCGTTCTATGATTCGGATAGTCGACCCATCTTCTAGTTTCAGGCAGAACGCCAGCGAGTGGATCTATAAGGTCAGTCCTGACAGTAAAAACGTGCGACCAATGCGAAATTTACCCCGGGAGGGGTCTCTTCCAAATGGGTCACTTTAGTAGAAAGAAGAAAGAGAGCAAGGTTACGTGCACGCAAACGACGACGACGGAGATGTCGCAAAGCTATAAAAGTCGAAAGCCGCTGTCGGACACACAAGCGAACGTGTTCGAGACGCAGGGGCTCTAAGCGAATTACTTGGGATCCACACGTGGATCTCAAGGTGCGCAGCCTTGAAAAAGCTAGCGACGACCGTGAAATCGATCGTCGTAGCAGCTGCACGATGCTTTCTCATGCAATCTTGAAACTAATGTCAGTATAGATCGAACAAATCACTTGTCAATTTCACAAACCGCGGCATTATTTTATCAACGATTTGTATTCTTCCACGAATGAATATTGAATTTCTTTCCTTACATTATTACATTATGCAAAATATTTTGCAGTTTTATAACTCAATTTGGATCATTTTGGAGACGAAAAACTGAAATGGATGTGTATATGAAATAATTGATAAATTAAATAACTTTTTAATTAAAAAATATTATATAAGATATTTAAAAATTAAATATTTTTTACATTTTTTATTTCTTATATTTTAAAAATATTAAATCTCATCGACACTTGTGCATCTTATAAATCTTTATAGATTATGTTTACATTATCGAATAATAATGTAAATATTTATTGTTATTAATGAGAGTTACAATAAGAGATTACATATGAAATTAATTGATAAATAAAATAATTTTTTAATTAAAAATATTATATAACATATTTAAAAATTAAATATTTTTTACATTTTTTTTTTTTCTTATATTTTAAAAATATTAAATCTCATCGACATTTGTGCATCTTATAAATCTTTATAGATTATATTTACATTATCGAATAATAATGTAAATATTTATTGTTATTAATGAGAGTTACAATGAGAGATTACATAAATTTACATAGATTTCATAAAAAAATATAGATATAACTAAAGCATACGTCATGCCATCATCGCCAAGTTTCATTATTGTTTTAAGTAGCTTCTGACTTCAATTAGTGCTATGATACACATATCAATCATTATTATAACTTTTGCTTCAGATTGATACTTTTATTGCTATTTGCTCTATATAAGATTATTTTTTTGTTATTTATCAAAGTTTAATTAGCTAAAGATTATATTAAAACTTTTACAAGATCGATATCTCCATGTCACCATTTAACGTGCTTATTACATTATACAGTTGCACCAAATGTCACATTGCAAGTAATATGAAATAAACATATATATATATATATATATATATAAATTTTTTATATAAAATATTTTTTTTTATTTCTCTTTAGCAATAACTATTATAACTTAATAACTCTCTATTGTAATACATGAATAATAGTAACAATTATTTCTATATGTCAATGTCAAAAAGAGGAATTATTAAATAAATTAATTACATTTATAATCGTGGCTATAAAATGCTTTTAATAATAAAAAAAAGATTAATGCTTATTACAAAATTATTAAAAAATAAATTTTATTAAAAATTGTCACATTTATCTAATTCAATCTTAGTTTAAAGAAATTAATTAATTAATAATAAAAATTATTATTATAATATAAATTATTATTATTTATAATAAATTAATAATTCAATACAATTAGTGATACTAAAATTCTATTTCAATTACTGAGATAATTACAATAATTACAATTAATGAGATAATTTTTTTAAATATTTATTAATTATTGATAATTTAGTTCATTAATTTTTAAAAGCATTATTTTATTATGTGATTTATTTAATTTTTGCAATACTAACATTTACTTATTTCCAGATGTTATTTCTCTGGTCGAGGGAGCCGTCAATTCCTAATCCCAGAATCCATGGTTCGCCTGGTCCATGGTTCGCCTGGTTTGCGACGGCCGTTCTATTGTGGCGCTGTCGACGTCGCATCACCAGAGCTATTCTGGCGGTGTCGCCGCTGAAGCTGCTAAGAAGACGCAATGCTAGTTTAGCGATCAATCAGAAGATGATATTGAAGCAGCAGAAACGACACCTGACGCAATTACACAAGCACAAGGCCATCGGCATACGGCGGGCGAAGCGACTGTGCACAGGCGACGGTCCGCACATGTCCGGCGACATGTCAATGATTCAAGCCGCGACGCAGATCCATTATAGGGTCACCAGAAGCGGCAGGGTCTATGGCAAATACCCGAACAAGAACGTTATACCAAACGGCAGCATTCAAGGAAGCCACTGACGCCGCATTAGAATTATCGAGCTCCCATTTACTGTCATTGTCCCCTTGTACAAATCTCGTGATCGTCGTGATTGTCGTCGTATCGTAACTCCGTATTCTGTAAAAAATAATCGCTCGAATATGACGTGACATGCTTTTATATCTCTTTCTCATGACATCAATTTTTTTTTATAAGGGACGTGCTGTTCTCTTAACTCGAAAAATACATTATTCATTTTTCGCATTTATTAAGAATCAAATAGTACTGAGAATGAATTAAATTACTTTATCTTGATATAATTTGGAAGTAATACCACAGCAATTAGCAGATTCAATTATCTTTTATTATGCATGAAATGTTATACGGAAATTATACGATGCAGTTATGCATTTCATGCATAATTAAAAAAATTATATAATATTATTGATTTAATAAATAATTGATTTCAGAAATTTAATTTGCCGTTTGTGCGAATTGTTGATAATTTTTGCGCCAAAATTAAAATTACACTAATAGAAATAAAATATTTGTATTGTAAAAGAAATGAATTAAATTGCGTACGTTATGAGAGAAAAGATGGGATTAAAAAATTGAAAAATATTATCAATATTGTTGTCTTTTTGTCCAACCAATTTTTTATGCTAATTACTATACAATTTATCCACACTCGATTATATTTGAAATACATTTTTCTGATTTTGAAAACTTTAGAGTAGATCTCTGTAAAGAAAACCCTGACTTATGTCAGTATAGTTTTTCGTTTTTTTTTATATTCTCGATACATTTTTGAAAGTAAGATTGTTTAATAATCACTTTTTAAAAAAATCATCATAGAACTCTATTTTTGGATTTTTGACTGCGTTTATCTCATCTTCATTTTCAAATTATAAATCTATAAGAGCTGATTGCATTTAAAACGCTTAGTGTGTGCTTGCAGAGTATTACATGTTCTTTAGTTCTTTAGTTTCTTTTCATTTACAGATGTTTCAATGTTTTAACTTAGGAATAATCTGTGTTTTCTTAACAGAATTGTCAAGGCATCAATAATTTTGAAATTTTGTTATGATTGAAAGTTTAGAAAATTTAATGAAGCAACATTTCACATATTTACCTGATATTTGTATATTTCATTTGTATTTTTACAAATATTTATTTATCCAGTTAGGACATAATCGTAATTTATATATTAATTACAGAATAAATTTAAAAAAGCCAACGTTCTCAAATTTTCAAAAGAAAGAAAAAATGCCAATTGGAATGATGAAACGTCTAAAACGCCTTTCCCTAAGCTGTCGCGCAAGTAGTGTATCGCGGAAAAGCACTCGTTGCCACAGCCCAAGTAACAATGAAATACTGCAGAACTTTCGTATCAGAGATGTGCCAATTTAAGCGGCACAATGCCCGCAGTTTCAGAATGAGCGAATGCATGGAACATGTGCATCGTTGTAGAGAATGGTTGGTAACTGTGCCAAATTTATTCATTCAATATAACCGGCTATATATATGTATATATATGTCACTGACACTAAGGCTAATCTCATTGCACATTATTATTTTAAAGATTCAAAAGGATACAATACTTGCAACATGTGAGTTTTCTTTTAAATTTCATAAAATATGTTATACATACATCGATTGTATCTAATTATTTATTATTGTCTTTGTTCTATGTTGCCGATTAATTATCTTCATATACACTATGTTGTTTCGTATCGATAAGGCTTAATTAGTGAGTGAATTATTATTATTATTTTATCATTAAAAATTGTTGAATTTAATAACTTAAATATATATATATATTTTTTTTTTTTTTTTTTTTTTAAGAAATTAATATGTCATTTTATTTTTGTTCGATATTGCTGCGAGTTTAATATTGCTTTTAAAAAATAAAAAAAATTATAATACACTTTTCTAAAGTTTGCAATAATGTGTTGAAAGACAGTCATTGCATACTTTTGCAGTTTTTTTGTAATATCGGCAGCTAAATCTAGCGTGCGACGGTCAAGTTCGCTCGTGACGTGTTGCTTTCATTGATGGGCAATCAAACGCCAGCTTGCGGCGTGTTGTTTTTTCGCAATGAAATATTAAATATAAAAATTATTCAAACGATAATATTAGATAATATTAGAAAAAGCGTTTTAAAAAAATTAAAATGCTATTTTGATAAAATTGGATTTATAATGAATAATATATAAAATAAAATAAAATAAAACTTATTAGAGATATTTTAAGACTTGTTTATATTTGAAAAATGAGAGAAATATGTTGCTAAAAATACAAAGGAAAAGAGCGTCATTTAAATAAATAATTGTGGAATTTAAGACTCCAATCTTGGTACTCGTAAAAGAAAAATTTTCATTGTACATTCGAGTTTAATTAAGAACTCGAATGCATACGAATATATTAACTTTGTAAAAATACTTTACGATCGAACGAATTAACAATTCAAATCAAAGTATAACCGTACCAAAAAGAAACGAATAAGCTAAAATTATCACAAATACGGCCATTAATACGCGAAAATCCTGCTTTCCTATCTCGAGCGTACATTCTAAATAACTATTACGTCGTAAACTATTTTAATAAATTTTGATGACCTGTCTAAAGACCTAATTTAAATTTCTGACTGATGAATTAACAGCGAATGTAACGTTATCTCATGAAAATCACCATCGATTTTCTGGCTTTAATCAAAAGAGTGCAAATATATTACGGAAATGACTTCATCAACGCCATTTAAAGACAAATTGATAAAGGCATCTCTTTCTCTCTCGTCTCTTCTCTGATTTGATTTAAATAAATGAATATTTGCTTCAGACTTTACCGGCATTTTGTCAACAACAATATAATTTTTTAAATCAGAACGTAAATAATTTTCTTTAAAAATAATTTTATTGAAAAAATGTAAATTGTGCTGTATTTGAAGTATTCTGTTATTTATTTGTATTAGTAGTTACGCAAATATGCATTTAAAAATATATTTTTCTCTTCCATATTCATCTTCTTTTTTCATTGCTTCTTGTTTTTATAAACTCTATATAAAATAAGGATTATAATATATGTAATTATAAAATTTTCTATTAACAAACTTTTAGAGGATTTGCAATTTAAAATGAAATTATGAGATTATCTGGAATTTATAGACTTATTGATCATATATTTTTTATTACACAGGATAAGGTCATATAATAAAACTTGATACCAGTAATTTAATTGATCCTGATCTAGCTAATTGGAAGAAAGCAAATTGTCTAATTGTACAAAGAATGTGTTATATTAAGTTTAAGACTTTATAATATATTATAATATAAATATTCGTTGATACCCTATTCCTTCCTAAATGCAGCAAAGCGGAAAAGTCGAAGAGGCAGACTCACAGAATTGAGAATCGATAAGTAGCCGTGATGAGATTGAATAGAATTGAAAAAGAATATTGATACAATTTCCATCGTCCATCGATTCTTTCTGCTCGCTTATTTGACAAGCACGAAATCTACGGCTGTTTGTGACAGCGAAAATGCGGGCAGATCGCGGGAATCGACGATAACGGGGTTCGTTCGTGTCGCGACAACAGGGTCGCAGCCTCGAATGCGCCGCGAAAATGCCCGGGTGGGAAAGGGTGGATCGGGGGTGGCGCGCAAGCGTCGTCGCCGTCGTATCGACGCCTCGACGCCCGGGCCGAGGGAGAAAAACGGACTTCTCTGCCAGTAGTAGTTGTAGAAGTCCCGATTGTGGAGTCGAGCGAGAGTGAGAATATGTGCGCCTGTGCGTAGCGGTGTGCTTCGGCGAAGGCATCTCGAGTGGATCTTACGGCAGAGCGGGAGGAATATATAGGGACGTTGAAAGAGACAAGATCTCGGCGGTACGACAACGACGACAACGGGAGCAGAGAACGACGCGCTATCAGCCTCTCGGCTATCGCTGCCGCCGACTCGGCCGGGTAGTAGCGGAGAATAGCGACGCGAGAGGGTAAACGGGAGCGTCAGGTAAACAGGAGGCTGCGAGGGGCATCGGTGGAGCTGGTGCTGCGAGCTGGTGCACGCGATTCAGGATGCGACCGAGGAGGTACGTGTGACGTTCACTGAACTGACATGATCGAGGCTGATAGTGAATAGCGGATGCGAACGATGCACACAAAGTACTCGGAATTTGGGATGCTGCGTGAACTGCAATGTCATCGCCATGCTTAATTATGTATTAGGAATCTCGCTGATTTGTCCACATTATATCGCTCCAATTTACTGCTTCTTTTCCTTGATTACGATGAAATATTTCCGAGTGAACGGTTCGAAAGACCGAGAAGGGCGCGAAGATGTAAAGCACCAAAAATCTGACGTCTTCTTTTTATGCCTGATACCTTCTAGCAGTCGAATCCTATACAACTACGAAGAGAAATCTTACGCAATCGTATACAGAGTTAATTAGCGTTCTATGAATGTTTTATGCAAAGGTTTATTGCACATTGTAACATGTGCTCGTGCAGTTTTTAATGTTTTCCAATTGAATCTTTTAACTCTTGTGCATCGTTATCTTTTTCTGTATAAATATCATATATTATATCATTTTTATTAATAATTCTCTAATTGTGTATGATTAATATGATATATACATATATATATATATATATATATATATATATATATATATGTGTAAATATATATAATATTATATTATTAATTTATAATAATATTATATATATATATATATTTAGATATAATAATCAAATAAAATATTTATATTATTTTAAGTAAATTTTCATCTAATGTTATTTCTTTCAAACAAACTGTCAAATCTGACAATTTTTCAAATTTAACTAATTTAAAACATATGAAATATTGTGCAAGAATTATCTTTGACCAAACATCATTTTTCAAAAAGCAAATAAATTTGCTTTTTTAACCTTTCTTATTTGTTGCGAAATTGTTACAAAGAGCTGCTACTAATAATAAGTGTATATACGGAGAATAAATAAAAATCACTCGCGAGGCAAGCACGCGGCTGGAAATCTGCGATGTGCATTGACTCGCGCGCGCGTCCGTTACTCGTGGATCACCCCTTATCGCGACACATGCGCATGACTGGGCAAATATTCGGTTAACTAAACAAAAGAGAGTAGCCCCTGCTGGGTCGGATACCAGTTCGGGTTTGTTCGTCATCCCGATAGAAAAGCGCTCTCGCTCTGGCGGTAATTGAAGAGCCCCGGTGGGAAAAACCGTCGCTCGATGCTTTCTTTTTGTCAGCCGCGATAGCACGTCGTTGATTGTCGTCGGATATGAAAATGGATAAAAATAGCAGCGTTTCGAACCCACGAGAGAGACCGTGGTTTTAATCAACCCTCTCAGTTTCCGTATAGGATATCAAGCCACGTATTGGAAATTGAATTAGATTAAAGAGTTAAACGAAAGATTAGACTATATAGAGTTTTAATTGAGTTAAGCTAATCTTGTCAGAGATTCTTTGTTTATCGAAAAGATATTTTTCAGTAGAATATATATATATATATATAATTATATAAATAAAATAAAAACATTTTTTTTTTAAATAAAAACAATATTTTCAATGTGTTGAAATCTAACAAACTATCATTGATTACAAATAAAATGACTAGAAGGCATTATCTTTTTGCCCCTATATTGTTTATACCATATCTTATTAAATTATATTATTTTATAATGCAATATATTTATAATTTATTATTGCCACTTATTCCACAGTATCACTCTTCTGATATAATTGACAATTTTAATATAATAATATTGCATGATTTATTGCAATGTTCAAGAAATGATTTAAAAATAATATGATTAAACGTGAGAATGAAAGGAAAAAGCTGTTACATTTATGACTGAGTGGATTTGAACAAATATCAAAGAAAACTCTTAACAAAAGTGAAACTGGAAGAATTATTAGATATTATTTCTAGCCAGAAATATTCAATGTTAAATGCAATAAGGGAACTAATGGATATGTAATTATGTACACAATGATCAAATATGATAAATCTCGTTAGTGATTTATCGAAGAGCAATATTGTCGATTAAATGTAAACTACATTCTATTATTAGAACAGATTGTATAACATTGATAGAATAAAGTAAGAGAGATATCATTTGTAATTCTTAAATATAAATATAAAAATTAAATATGTGAGCTAAGTCCATATTTTATTATTTTATTTTATATTTCATATATTTTATGGTCATCATATATTTTTTGTATAATTTATATATATTGCTTTTTTGTTATACCTTGAGTATGCAATAGGCATTGATTCTGCAATTAATAAATATTTACAAAAGTAATTTAAATAATTTTGATTTGCTTTAATGATATAAATAGTACAGTTATAAATGATATAAATAGCATAGTTATAAATATTGACTTATTAATTATAACTTTAAAATTTAATTGGCAGTATTATATATATTATCACATTAATTTATTAGTACCAGAATTTGTCACATTGTTTCGTTGTTTAATCGTATCATTAAAAAAATGCAATTACATTACAGCGGTTAAACAATTTCTATTTCTGCAATAAAAATAGTATCATAGAGTTATTAATATTAGTGTAAAATATTGTTCCGTGAAATAATGATTATATAGTGAAATAATTTATATCATCGTTTGACATTTCTGTTGCAATTTTCTGTCTTAAATGAGTAAATCTTACATAAGTTTGTCTTCAGTCACGTTATCCAAGAGTAACGTAGACAAATATAAAACATGTACGCTCTGCTCTTTATCAAGTGCGTTCTTAATTAAATAAATTATGCAATTTAAATTAAATTTCTCTTGATAAAAAGGTTAAGAGAGACCATTTGTTTCTGCAACTTTTTAATTTTCAATATTACACATTTGAAAGCTTTGTAATTAAATATTAAATAAAAATTCTATTCAGATAAATTCCATATAAAATTAATTATTAAAATATTCTTTTGCTTATTTGTTCTTAAAGTTATCATTACAAAAACGCATTTATTTTTGCACAATTTAATGAAAAACTTTTTAATAACGTTTTTGTCGAAAGAATACAAATTAAGGGATACTTAAAAAAATATCAGTAGTTTCTAGAATGTAGACTATATATTGTTACAATTTTTTCAGGCAGTATTTCATTAGCAGTTCTGTGAGATAATCTAAAATTTTAATGCAATCAATAACGCGTCAATTAATGTATTGATAAATCTATTTTCGGTTGATTGCTCAAGCATTTTTTTATTCTGTGTTATTCGGTAAAAAAATATTTTCATTGAAATAACAGATTTGAACAGGAATATTTATTTTTGATTTTATCAACTAGATACTGTTCACATTGCAATGTTCACATATCTATATCGTAAATTGTTCGTCAAATTGCAACAAATAAAATTTCTCGTAAAAAGCATTTTAGTGCGCAATTAATATTATTACGCAGAGAAAACTGCTTAGAATTATTTTGCGTTCCGATAATCTCGCTGATCAACTGTAGTTGTACCTTAAAATGGAAAAATCGGTAACGGAGTCACGCGTTATCGAAGACTAAGTAGTGGCGAGACGAGAGACTAGCAACTTAGCAAGTATAGCAACGTAATTGCTTATAATACACTCGGGGCTTCATTAAGCTGCTTTTCATGTAACAAAGCGTCGCGTGTCGATGGTTACAAAGCTTGCTTATAATTAAGCATATATTATAGATGATAATTGCGACATATCTCGATCTTCGAATTGATAATATCGTTTTCATATGGATAAACGCTTGCGCATCGATTAGAATTGCAGTTGATTTTGAATTGTAGCAGAAGTTGTGAATCTGTTGAGAGACAATCCAATAAAAACTCAATAGAATGCCTGAAAAAGTGCTCGGTTTCATACATTATGTTTATCTTGAAATTCAATAAATTTCACTTTCGATACCATATAAATTTGTAGAGGAGCAATTAATTAAACAGTGATAAATGATTATCTTGAAAACATTTTTCAATCAATTGACGATTATGAAATTATTATATATTTTTAAACTATATGCAAATAATATAAAAAAAACTGAAATAGAAAAAACTTTACACGGTTAATTCAAATTATGGCAAAAAGATTCTTTATCAAAACTTATCATTCAAATGCAAATTCTCAGTTCTTCCAACAGAATGGAAATTATATTGCATTAAATTTAATATTTATGTTTATAAATACTTGGAATGTTGCAATAATATAATGGAAAAATATCTTTATATTAAAATAGAAATAATACATTGTTTCCAACAATACAAACAATTCTTCTTTCAATTATACAAATATCAATATTGTACAGCAATAAATGTATATAACAAAGTATTTTAGAATATTTACATATCTACAATTACATAAAAAATGTAGTGCTATGGCATTAAAAAAAAAATTTGTGTGGATATTATATTACTTAAATATTAAAAATAGTCAGAGTCACACACGATTACTTATTGCATATAATTAACGCGGATAAAAATAATCACGCGGAAATAGTGCGATGCACTCTCAAACAAGGGTATAATGTCAAATGTTTCGATTGCAATGTTACTTATGCCACTGTCTATTCCTCTAGTTTGCATCGTCGATGGTGTCATGCCACGTTGTCGTGCAGAAAATGCGGAAACTCGATTTTAATTCGGGAAACGCGATACAGACTAGACGATGCTACAATACCCTCCATTCAGGATCGACTCAGCTAAATTATGAATGGCGGTCGATACCTAGGGAGGGAAGGCGTCGTGCGGGATACTTCCGCAAGGAAAGAGTTACGTGGCTTTCACGGAAAAATAAAGAGGGAGAAAAATATACGGCGGCGTATATTATCGTCACGAACGATCCAGAAACACTTGCTCGATACTCTTGTTCCACGTTATCCGACCGATCTATCCTTCGGAATGCAATTCTCCTATGTTACCCTTCTCCCTAGTGCCAAGCTGGACTGACACACTGACCTCAAACTTGAAGATGAATCGTGTGCGTAGCCGGGACTTGATTTAGATTAGCATTTTTTTATTATTTTCTACAAAGCATTTGTAAATCTTTAATTTAAGCCTTAAATCATTTATTTAAGAATAAGTCAAACATACTTTCAACTACTCAACAATAAGCCAACATACTTTTCTTTTAATAATTAAAAGATTTTTTTACTCCTGTAGTATCTTTTTATTTTAATATCAAAATTTTTAATATTATTTAATAATTGTTGCCCAAAATCTGTATTGAAAGAATAAATGCTAATCTAATAAGATTATTAACAAAAAATTAATTTTTAAATAGCTGCATTTAATAATTAATATAACATATACAATATAAAATAAATATAATTATATAATAAATAAATATATTAATATAATTATATAATAATTAACATTAATTATATAATAAAATAAATATATTATAATATTAAATAACTTTTTATAATTATTATCATTATTATTAGACTAATATTTTTAATTATAAATGCATTTTTACATTTGCAATTAATTATTTTGTCAATTTTTTAATCAATATATTTTTAAATTATTTAATTAACTTATTATATAATAATAATATAATGTTCTGTTTTTGATTGTAGCATTTTTTGTATGTTCAAATTATATTAAATTGTTTTATTTCACATTTATTTTTACAAAGAAATATATATTTTTTTTAGTAAATTGAATATAATAAATTCATAAGAAATGCCCATAAAATTTTGATTGCAGCCATCTAAGTTATTAATTCTTTTGAATTTACAGTAACACGGTTACATCGATGGTATATCAAGATCCTTGAAGACATAGTTTCATATCGAGAACTCTTTTGCTTAAGGACTTCAAATATTTATTTCTAACAGTGCGGAATAAGAAAGTACATAACGAAGAAGACACGTGCAGACGCCGAAAGTGGATCAGCGCGAGCTTCGAGGAGCGTCCTGACAGCAGGAAGATTGCATAGAAGGTGAAGGGTAAAAGCATCTAAGGGCGGGTGGGGGGATGCAGCTCGAAAGGGTGGCGGCATGGAGGAGCCCTCGTTGGAGGCTCTCATGCAGGCGAGCCTTATCTTCGTGGTCGCCGTCGCCATCATTCTCTCGAATCTGCTCATTATCGTCACCTACCTTAACTTCCGCGGTAAGTCGACAAGAATTGCTTTGCATTTTCGCAGTTTGCTTTATAGTTTAGTATCATATTCATAACATTTTTAATTATCGTAGTTAAGTTAGTGTTCACTCAGCGTTCAAGCGCATTTTTCTCTTTAAAAGTCATGAATGTTTATATTATTAATAGAACAAATTATGTAAATCTGACATATTAATTAATAATATATATTTATTCGCAAACTTGATCAATTTTGTCATTTTGTTCCATCTTGAAGTCTCACACTTTTACATAGTTTTTTTTCAATAATAAATGAAATAAAAAGAGATCAATTGCAGCCTGGATTATAATAATATAATATAATAATATAATAATAAATAAATTTAACAAATTTTAAATATTAAAGAGATTGCTGAATCTTTAAATCAGATTTTAAATGTTTAAGGATTCTACAATTTTAAAATGTTTGAATTGTTAATCAATACATAATATATAATGTTCTAATGTGAGAGAGTTATATTGTTTTATTTTAATATAATTTTAATTTTATTAAATTTATTACAAGAATATAAGAAAATAAAAGATAGAAAAGAAGTATTGTAAAAAAGAGACAAAGTAAGAGTGTAAAATTATAAAAATGTAAAGATGTAAACCGGAGACATAAGCCATCTTATTTGCAAGGCAAGGATTATGAATATTAATAATATACATACATGATTAATGCCAATAAACATAGTAATTTACCTATATAATCATTATAAATGTATAATTGTCTAATTAATTGTTGCTAGAATTAATAATAGTCGAATACATATTATGACATTAATAATATTTTGTTCGCAGGTCCCTCCGAGGTGATAAACTACTACTTGCTATCACTAGCCTCGGCAGATCTTCTATGTGGTCTGTTGGTGGTTCCGCTCTCAGTGTATCCGGCATTGGTACGAAGATGGGTTTACGGAGATATCGTGTGCCGACTCGTCGGTTATTTGGAAGTCACACTTTGGGCGGTATCGGTGTACACTTTTATGTGGATCTCCGTAGATCGCTATCTGGCCATCAGGTACATTACAATTATATTATAAAAAAAAAAAAAAGATTGATACCACACGTTTATAATATGAATATAATAATATATATGTATATATAAGATTAAAATTAATTATTACAAGTCAGGACATCTTTTGCCATTATTGTAGAAATTCTCAAATTATATTCCATAACATTTTCGTACTGCAACAATATAGTCTCTCATATACAGGGTTGGATTTAAAATGCCAAGTATAAAATACTTTAAAAAATATATTTAAAATGCAAAATGTAAAATGAGTTTTTCGAATCTATTTTAAATGTAAAATGGATAAATAGGTATTTTAAATGGTTTTTAAATGCAAAATGACTTTTACTTTTATATGTAATTTATTGAAGTATTCATATATTTTATAGTTTTATTTGATAATTTGATAATTTTCTCGAAAGTTAAAGAACAAATAATGCTCACGAACGTTAAGTTCAATGTGGCTATAAAAGAAATTGTGTTTCGGTCAATCACGGGATTTGGTGCCTTTTATATGCACTTAAAAAATCACATTTATGTATTTTAAATACTTAAATGTATAGATATTTTTATTTTAAATGCAAAATGGAAATGATTTTCCAAAAAGCATTTAAATGTTTAAATGCAAAATGCAAAATAGCATTAAAATACAAAATGCAAAATAGCATTTTCATTTTAAATGCATATTTAAAATGGAACCATTTCAAATATTACCCAGCCCAACTCATATAGCATATCGCGATTTTAATAATATTTGTAATATCGTTTTTTTTTATGACTTTTACAGGAAACCATTGAGATACGAGACCGTACAGACGAAAACCCGATGCCAATGCTGGATGGTTTTCACGTGGATCAGCGTGGCGATGATGTGCTGTCCGCCTTTGCTCGGCTTCAACAAGCCGATCTTCGATCGCGAGGCCTTCATCTGCATGCTCGATTGGGGCAACATGGCCGCATACGCCATCACGCTGTCGATCCTCGTGTTGGGACCATCGGTCATCACCATCGTCTACACGTACTTCTATATTTTCTCGATGATGAGGCGACTAAAGTCCGGCGTGTTGATCCACGACAAAGAATATGCTACTGCACTATCGGAAAATCTGAGCAATCCGAGTCACATTATGTCCTTCGTCTTAGTGATGCTTTTCTGCCTATCATGGGCACCGTACGCCGGGCTAAGGATATACGCAGTCGTTAACGGACCACCTCAGGTAACGTGACCTTGTCACGATTTGTTTAATTGATATTAAAAAAGGCAAGCTATTAAAATTAAGAGATAAGTCTTGACTTTAATTTCATATTTTTCTGTAAATAATTTTAATAAAAAAATAATAGTAAATTTCTAGAATGTTCATATTTTAAGATTGTATATATAAAAGCAAATGTACTTTTTTTTATAGAGCGATAAAAGAGATACTTAATTAAATAACTGAAATTTAATATAATAATAGGCACAATTACACAATTACAATAAAAATAATTTACAACTTGAATTAATCTTCTGATAATTGTCTATAGAATTAACTGACACAACTTAATTGACACAATTATCATTTAGTAATCATTTTTAAAAGAATTAATGTAAAAAATTGCAATAAAGATTGTAAAATTTTGTTTATTTCTGTTTAGACATTATATTTTCGTTTTACAGCTGTTATAAAAATGATTTTTTTTTATCAAAAAAACACTCGTATTAGAAAGATTATATAAAGATATAATGACATTTGCTTGGCAGTGACATGATTTAAAAGTAACTTTAAACTTCATGAAAAGAAGCATTGGAAATGAGACAATTAAAAATATAGGTCGAAGTTTATAAAGCGGAGTAGGTTAATAAAGAATACGCTCGCTAGTACATAAGCATAAGAAGTTCATATACAAGGACATATTCTGTGCGACTGTTAAAAAGAGTTAGAGAGTATATTCTATAGTATTATAGTACTTATATGAGATATGAAAGTTTAAAATGTCATTTTGTAAAAATTATTTAAAGTATAACAAGCTTTATTTCTTTAACTTTTGTTTAACTTTCTAATAGAATCACTTTTTCTCATTATCTCGTTTCTCATTAAGAAGAATTTAGCTTTATTATTTATTATTTGACAATAATTAGTAAGAATTTTATTATACCTTCATAATTTAATTATATTGGATCTTTAATTATATCGGAGAAAGTGAGAAAAATAAAATAATAGAATTTCAAATTCTGAATCACTCAAGAAAAATGAATGAATCCTGATTGATGGAGTGAGGATTAAAATTTATATATTTAATATCGTAGGTGCCGTTTTTACACTTTGCCGTGGTGTGGCTGGGGGTCACGAACAGCTTTTGGAAAGCGGTCGTCCTTGGTACACTGAGTCCCCAGTTCCGGTTGGCTGCGCGTGTACTCTGCCTCACTATATGCTGCCGGCATCGGCGACTTCCACCGGAACTTCTTGGCCTCGACGACGACGACTAATGCCACATTTATTACGTCTACGTGCAAGCAGAGCCTTATATTGCGTTCTGTTCTATTCGCAGCGCGTTCTTAGAGCGTCGCTTTTATCTCTACTCAAGGATCGTCCTCGCATCTTGGCACCACTCGCAAGATGTTCTTTTAATCTTCACTTCGAGCTCCGATATATGGAATCGGTAACGATCATAGCTTATGAATATCGCGATATTGATTCCTAACTTAGTTGAAATAATTTAAAGGAAACATTTAAAGGAAAAGTGATAAATTATCAAAATAAGTATTATGTAGAAAATAGAAAGAATTTTCGAAATAAATGAAAGAGTGATATTAACAGAAAAAAAATTTTTTTTAATCTTGAAGTAGATGAAAAAATATGAAAATTTGTGTTTAAACTCTGTGTTTAAATTCTATATTTTTAAATGTGAAAACTCGATATTCTTCCCAAACAAAAAATCTGTATTGTTGTATTATCTACATTTTATTTATATGACTGTATAAATTTATGTACATATTATATTTTTTTTTTAAGAAAGAGAGAGGAAACGTTTTAAAAATGCAAAAAGAAATTTATTTATAAATTTATATTATACACGTATATCTGATAATATAGATAGCTCAAGTAACACTTAAATTGAATTGTCAAAATAATCAAAATAATACAATCAATATATTTAGCTTATCTAATTTTCATAATAGACATAAATTAATACGTGACGGCTCATTTATATAAAAAAATGACGCAGAACAATGTGTGAGTGGTGCTTCGAGTTTTGCGAAAAACAATACATTGCCGGCGGAATTCGGCAACTCCGCCGACGCGCGTCCATCTCTAAAATAATCTCGCTTCGCTCAAACACGCTAGAGTTTGTTAATTAGAATCCTCTTAACTAGGACGATTTTCTGCGCCGTACAAAAAAAAAAAAAAAAAATATATATATAAAATGAAGAACGACGAGTCACCCTATGGTATTTGAAACTAATTATCACCTAGTCCACGTTGACGTAAGATCACGCTCAATAAATGTCGTAGCGAATTATTATAAAACGAGAGTTACTGACTGTCGTATCAGCAAACCGCAGATAATCTGATCGTAAAATTACTCGTTAAACGATGCCGGAATATATTATGCGGAGAGAGAAATTTAGTCAATTAACGGAGATGCCTCTATAAATGTGACGCGTCGTCGGCGACGAGTTTTACGTCGTCGTGCCCGTAGAACGCCCTCGATAAAGGGTGATTTGAGTGCCGAGCGTGCAAACTTTACGCTTCTCTAATGCGCTTCCTAGCTGCCGGCTTTCCCGCTCTTTCTCTTTCTCGTCGAGAATCTGCGGACAAATCTACGAAATCAAAGCGCGTATTTATGTAATAAATGCCGATTATTACTCGCTTATCCTTTTTCTTACTATTGTGAAACACCATTGTGGTACTATAATAATTACATAATTGTATAAACTATAATATAATTATCAAATTGAGATATATAGTTTGCATGACTACCTAAAATTACAGATATTAACAGCACGCCCGCAGTAAACGAGAATTAATCTGGCAATTTGTGAGCCTGCCAATTTATGAAAGTTGATAAAAAGTTGCGCGCAAGAGGATTCTAGGATAGCTTCATGACTTCTATGAATATGAATCTCAAATAAAATCTTCCGCTTATCAAGATTCATTTTTGTAACATATAAGCGAGATTTCGATCGCCTAATTATTCATATAGCTGGCCCTGCGACGAAAAAGAGAAAGTGCTTCTCTTCAAGGATCAAGCTGGGCTCTCAATAGTTTTTTGAAAATTAACTGGGTTTCATGAAATACCCTTCCCGCCGAAATCAAAATATCATTGTATAATCTAATTCTTATTTCCGATCACGTAAGTTTTATGGGCATCGCCCGCTATAAGCTTTATTATTAATCTTATACAAAACGCTATAGTCGGCTAGTGGCAACTTTTTTGCATGAAAGCGTAAATTATTGCGTCCAATTTTCGCACGTCTACATGAACCATGACGACTCAAGGCGCAATTTCAAATGTAATATTTGAATATTTGAACAATCTACCTATAAACTACTGAAACTGAAACTGAAATTATGTGGAATCGAATACTTTAGGAGATGGCAAATGAAAGGAGCATATAAATGTTAAAGTTATAGAAAAATATGATTTTACAAAGTCATTTTATATGTGAAGAAAAGCGTACTTTTCGATTGCTTAAATTATTATTGATTAAATTTTTATTGATTTAATATCTTATTTTATACATATATGTATATTCCTTTTTATCTTAGATTCCTTGCTTTTAGATTTATAATATTTTTACTGATTGCAGTTTTCTAAATGAAAATTCACAGATTGTGAAAATATATATAAACATTTTTTTTGATTTCTAAAACTTGTTTGTGTGCATTGCTAATAAGATGACAAAAAGAATCGAAGTGCTTGTAATAAAGAATGCAAATTTAACACAAATCAACATCAAAGAATTGTTATTAAATAAAAAAGATGTTTATATATTTATTTAATTTAATATAATTCTTATAAATATAAAAAAAACAAATTTAAAACTATAAATACACAATATTTAGAAAAAAAAAATATATATATATGTATATAAAAATGTCTAAAATTTTTTTTAAGTAAAACATTAATCTATGTTTCGCGAGAAATCAAAGATTCCAACACAAGAAGAATTAGCGAACGTGAGTAGATTTGTGACGCCTATTATGAATAGCATAAAATTCTAGAATTAGGCATAGCTGAACTTCCACGTAATGTCGTTGAAATGAGAAGAGAGCAATGTAATTCGTCAATGTTTCTTCGCTGTGCTCCTGGAGTAGTCTTCGCGTGGATATGTGGGCGCGCCTTGATGTTTTTGACAAACGTTAATTCTGTAAATGAGAATTAATATAGGAGTCGATGTCTAGAAAATTTAAGCTTCTATTTTTTACTCTAAACTGTAACATGTTTTATTCAAATATAACACGTTTCTCTAAAAAGAACAAAAGATAAGAATACTTAATTGTCGTCTAATTCGTGACATTTAAAATATTGGAAAAAAAGTAGAAAGATACTGTCCTAAAAAAATTAAGAAAAGCAGTCCGAAACATCTACTCATTATTTTAAATATAATATATAAAATATTAAAGCGTTAAAAGATAAAAATATATAAAACGATTAATTTTACTATTTGATATCTCTAGTAGAAATAATTAGTAAAATATTAAACAAATTAAAGGAGAGGAGGGGTGGAGGTAGATGGGGAAGAATATATTAAAAGTAATGAAATTTCAGGAAGAAAGATTTAAATATTTTTTACATTCCAATTTACAAGCATAAATTTTACTTGACATTATAACAGATACCTTTTAAATATATTTGACGCGTACAAATCATAGATTTTTCTTGATGATTTTATTAAAACAATTATTTAATATAATGAGAAGATGTAAAAGAGACTATTTCTCTATACGTGGTATTATGGTGTGTTATTCAATTATTTAATATAATGAAAAGACATAAAAGATGCTCTCTTTCTCTCTCTCTCTCTCTCTCTCTCTCTCTCTCTCTCTCTCTTTCTCTCTTTCTCTCTCACACTCTTTCTACGTGATATTTTATGTCTTAACTGTATAACGGAATCAAAACTATCGACTATCTTCTAATTCCGAACGTTAGCTATGTAAGTGAGTTAAAAACCCGGTTAAAAAGTAACGCGAGTTCAATGGAATTTAAGGATAATTTTAAGAGATGTTTGAAAAGGTTTCATGAAATGTAACAAAAATATTGTACGTTTTCGCATATTATCGGATATTGCTAAATGGATTATTGATCAGTATGTAAGTAATGATGATAATCACAAGTAATGAACTGATTCAATAGCACGATAAAGACACAATATTACACAGCGGCATTATTTATTGCGCTGGAAATAATGCAAATAAAAACAATTAAAAGCAAGTGAAATTTGTATTATTATCGCATACGCTTTTCCGGCCCCAAAACAATATTTCTGCAAGAAGATCACATGTTTTCTAACTGCGACAATTTTTAGCCGGGTTCAGCTACGATGCATTAACATTTTATTGCGAATATGTCTCTTTATGCGTGTAGAATCGCTCGTGATCTGGTTTTTTCCGATCCAGATCCGAATATCGTAAGTTTTATTCCTGTAATTTAACGTCGCCACTGCGCAGTGGTTCGAGATAGTTAAATAACATCGAAAAAGCCCTCCTTCCCCTGAAAATGAAGTGCATGCTCACCTCTCTCTTTTAGCTTTTTATTCGTTTATTTATTATTAACTCTAAAATTACAGCGAATATTTACGAGATTTTTATTAGATTGCAGAAATTCTCGTCTTTTAGATCGTCTGTCTAAAACATGTTTTAATAAATGTCAAATGCCGATTAAATTTTTTGCTCAGTGTTTTTGAGAGTAAAGATATTCTTAAGATATTATAAAAGATTCTCTTAATGATGATTTATATCAAATGAGACAAAGTATGTGGTTTACTTTGGATATGAAAGAGCGACATTAGAGCTTCAATATTAAACTCCAATCTTAAGATTTTTGTAAATAAATATTTATTAAGCGAGACACACGTACACATATGATTACTTTAAACAGGATAATTCGCGAATTATTTATATAAATTTATTTACAATAAAACACACAGATGTATTTTATGAAAATATTTTGTACAACGATTTCTTGCTCGATTTGTGCGAAAATTACAATATCGTGATGTCGTGATAATTTTAGTATATATACAACTTAAATATTTTTATAATTATTAATATAATTAAATTATAATAATCTTATTAACTTATTCTTTTTTGTACTTAATTGTCTTTCAGCTATTAAATCGTACGCGACAAAAAAACAATCTCATGCCACTTCACTTGGCGAATTCGCCAAAATCGAGCAGTATTAAATTTCTCAGCAATTCTACGACATTCTAAATACGTGAAAGTCGCTCAAAATAGAAGTGAGTGATCGTGCGTATGAAGAAGATCATAGGACTGAACGATTGTAGGAGCGGAAAGGAAAGAAAGAATCCAATCGTCCAAATAATCTTGATTAATGTCGCACATATGGCCGACAGAAAAATGAATTTATTGATATAACGACAAAAAGCGAGACAATGAGAAAAATGGGAAAATGAGAAAATGCGAAAGAAGATGAAGAGCGAATAGAGTTGGTCCCTGGCAGTTTCCCGGGCGGCCTCCATTATTAATGATTAATTACATTTTTGTACCTAGCTGCTAGTTTTGTACTAGTTTTGTAACGTATCTCACCACGAGCGTGCTGTTACTACATGTTTTAACTGATTATTATTATTCGCAAATGAATCGTTTTGATCGATCGCGTATATTTATATGTATATGTTTGCGATCATCCTAGCACCACGATCGAACGATTTTTGTGCAAAATCGAGTTGTATGCTTGGTGTTGTAACTGTAAAAGTCGCATCACAAAAATATCTGCGCTTGTAAACCCTCCAAAAATCGTAGTCTGTTTGTGCATGAGAAATCAAAAAATATTTTTTTCGATAGTTCATATATATATATATATATATATATATATATATATATATATATATCAAAATATATTATAATTGGAAATATAATTTTATAATTAAAATTGTTATATTAATATAATTTTATAATTGAATGTATAATTTTAACTAAAATTTATAATTTAATTTTAAATATAATTTCTATTCAGGAAAAATAAAAGATTAAGATTTAATAATTAATTACAATTGCAAAAAAAAAAAAAATTATTAAAAGTAATAAAATGAGAATTATTTGTAACTACGTGATATATATATGAACTATACGTGAGATATTTAATAGTGTATAATAATTATTACGATAGGAGGATTAAAATAAATTTATAGCGATTTTATTGCGTTAATTTTTTTATGCAAGCATAATATATTTATGTTGATCGACGAAAGCGTTTTTTCGATGTATGCAGCAAATTTATTCTAGAAATAAGTGTTATGTTTGATAATTTATATTCAACATGCGTACGTCAGCGTTTAGATTATCACAATTAGTGTAAGGTAGAAGGTGATGTTTTGAGAAAAATTACTTACAGATCAGGAATGCTGCGCGGTTTTGTCCAAGGCAAAATCAACACATGATATATCGCAAGTTATACCTTTTTCGATCATATAGGACAGTTCACAAACAACATTGATTTTTCATTATCTGATTAGTACTTATGAAATGACAGTTGTATATAATTATAGAAAAATAATTGTAATTAAATATATTCAAAGTGAATCTATAACACAATAACACAAAACAATTCAGAAATTATTATCGATTACTGCAAGATAATCTAAGAATATGTAATAACAGTGACAATATACATATAAGACAGCAATTTCTGACAAATAATAAAAAAATCATAATAATTTAGCAAGTTAAACTTGCAATACGTAATGATGCGTAATGATTTCATTCTAGAGGTAAAAATTTTTTTCTCAAGAAAAAATTGAATTTTAAACTATTTTTATTTTATATATTAAAAAAAAAATATTTGTTATTTTCAATATTTATTCTAATTTAAAGAACTAATCTTTACGATGCGGTTTGTGAACTGCTTTACTTGGCCGATGAAATGTTGACTCGCGTATAAGCAATCAAAATAGATTTAATAAGTGATGTTTTTTAGGATGGGTGCATTGTTAAAACAAAGTTAGTGTCATTGTTAATCGGTTTTAACACATACGCAGAATATTATCTTAACGTATATGTTAAAATTAAATTCTGTTAACGAGATAGTATGTTAATGTAACATGCGAAATGTATCTCTTCATCCGTCTTAAAATATTATACTTATATATTAATTTGTGATAGAGATAAAGAAAGAGCGCGCATATATACGAATTGGAAATGATCCCGATGAGAGCGTAACGATGAGTGTACTAGCTATGTCATGACGATAACGTGATATGACTTTGATGATAATGGTACAATATTAACGATTATTGTCCTAGAAATTAGTCTAGTAAAAAATATTTCAAAAATAAACAGAGGAGGCATAAATGCCGCATATTTCACTCGATACTCGAGATTAGACAGCATCTTATTTCTTTATGATACCATTTTTTATTTCCTCTCATTTTAATTCAACTGTGCATTTATGGGAAATTAAGGAAATAATTTTTATTTAAATGCATATGTAACCATATAATTTTGTTAAAAGCAAACTAATCACAGTATGAAATTATTCTGTATTTCTTCATGTCTTCATGCAGTTTCAAACGTTATTAATTATTTTTTATTTTGTTATATTGATACACAGTATTCTTCATATTTTGTAAGAAAAAATCAATTATATTTAAAATAACTTTGCTTATGTATATATATATATATATATATATATATATATGTGTGTGTGTGTGTGTGTGTGTGTGTGTGTGTGTGTGTGTATATATATAT
>JBCAUJ010000001.1:12979791-12996257 GCA_038406275.1 Cataglyphis albicans
TATATATATATATATATATATATATATATATATGTGTGTGTGTGTGTGTGTGTGTGTGTGTGTGTGTGTGTGTATGTATATATGATAGTTTTTTTATGCTGGCATTACAAAAAAGATTTTTAATTTGTATTTTAAAAATGTTACTCTTTCATATTGCGTTGATCTTATTTATTGATTTATTTAGTTTATTTAAAAAATTATTTAGTAATTTTTTATGCTATCTTTTATATAGATCTTTACTGTGTAAATATAGCTTAATTCTACTCTGCACACAAGCGTGGAATACAAACTCATGTTTACAAGCGTGTCTGACACGAACTGGTACTACTTGCTGGGTATGGCGGTATCAGCAGGAAGGTTAGTATTAATCAATACTAAATGTTAGTCGATACAAGTTGGAAATATATAATCATTTGTCAAAAAAATATAAAATAATTTACATAATAGCAAATTTAAATATAAAAAAATTTTATATTTTCTCTCTCTCTCTCTCTCTCTCTCTCTCTTTCTTTACAGAAAGAATCTTACAATTATTAGTATTTAATAATTAGTATAGTAGTTACTATATAAATTTTTTTTTTAACAGATAAATAATTAGATAATTAGATAATGTGAGACATATTAAGATATAAAATATTTACATATTAAAATATGTTGTTACTAATGAGAAAATCTATAAAGATTTCAATGTTTATTATTTCTCTTTTTAATTAAAAATAAATTTCTTTTAGAAGAAATTTCTATGATACAAATCTTCTACACACATGAATGAAATGATGTGTTTTAAGAAAATTTTTAATCTCAATTATATGTTATAAATATAAAATTATATATATTTAATAATAATAAAATTATACTTTTAAGAAAGAGAGAGAGAGAGAGAGAGAGAGAGAGAGAGAAAACTTAAATAGATATTTATTACTTAATTATAAATAAAAAGTTTAATTTGTTAGAAAAAAATTTAAGTTTTACTCTTATTATTATCTTTACATTACAGCAAAATATAATCACATTTTTAAATGTATTCATAGATTTATATTGCAAAATAGGTAGCATAAAGGTATCGAAAATGATTATTAATATAAATAAATGTTAAGCAAAGTTTTAAGCTTTGCCTAACTTTCATCAATACATACTTGCATACATTTGATTTTTATCCATATTAGCATCAATTACAGCATAAAATTAGCTTCATTTAAGTAATAAAAAAGTTTATCTCTATATTTCTATAATTGCAATATAAATATTTTAGAAATTTCAATATTTTAATTAAACGATCCTTATTTTCCAGATTTATACATTATTTATGCGTACATATTAAAAATTGTTTGATATCTAATATATGTTTTGTGCGAACTTGTGTTTGATTAATCATACAATAATCATGTACTTGAAAGACAGCTTTTGTATGTTATAATGGTTTAATCAATAATTCTCTATTATTTCGCATCAGTTGCTTCTTAATCGTGAATAATGTCGGACTCTATCCAAATCAATTTATTATTATCGTTGTACTTTGAAATCTTTAATGCAAATTACCTAGTACTACTCTGTTATTTAACAATGAATATTAGACAATCGTCTATTTTTAGACACATCCTATTTTACTTTGCTTTTTAGAGTGGTGGAAGAAAGCGGACAAGTGACAGAACGAAAGAAGGAGAATGAATATCAGTTAAAAGGCGGCGAAACGCAGTTAATGTCGCATTACGGCACAGGGTGCACTAGAACGTGCATCGTTCCGCAGCAAGTCTCATTGCAAAAGGAGATTCCAGAAAATCGGCGACATGACGGAAACCGACGATGAAGCCAGAGTAAGCAAATCGTGACCAAAACTATTGATAATATCTTAGATATGTCTACTTATGAGGGTATGCCTTTGACGAGTGTTATCGATTTATTCGGGCAATATAATAGCTTGGCTCCAATCGGTACCAGGATAAGATAACGATAATGGAGAAACATCACGCTTCTAAATTATATGCTTTGTGCATATGAATAGTGTAAAATGCGATACAGAAAATTACTTAAATCGCGATCTTAAGCAAAGTTGAACACGTGCCCTTTCGCGCAAATTTACGAAAGAGGATCTGTCAAGAAGATTTATTTTCCAAACTTTGCAAAAAGTTTCTTTTATCTATTTGCAACTCTATCTGTTGAATTACCCAGCATGTACTGAAACGGGTTAATAAAGTGTTGCTACGTGCTCGCACGCAAGCAACACTTTTACGTTGCGTATTAGATGTATAAAAGATAATTGCGTGTCGAGGGTTTGAAGGAATTTGTGTGATATTCTATTTGTGTAAAGTATGATAAGCCGTTTGTTTTCCTCCATATCACATAAGTTATCTTTAGATTTACACGAAACCCATATCCGTGTAGGTCTAGCGTGTCTATACGATTTGATTATCATGATAAATTTGTTAATTGACATTACATTTTTTATTATTACTATTTCTGATGGAATATTTTCATAGAATACTTGCAAAATTTTATTACAAAACAACATAATATTTCAAAACAAAATATTTCATTACAAACTTACATTTCACTTACAAAATTTCACAGTATGCACATGAGTAATTTAACAAATCAATTAGAAGTAAGTAAAAAGTAATATTTTATAATAAAATTAATTAAAATGTATTAAATATTTTTATAACATTTTTTTTTAAATTGATTGTACTAAAGTAAAAGATTCTCATTTTAATTATATGATTTTTTACAAATCTACTATGATATCTAGATGAATAGCTATTTTTATTTCACATATTATTTTCGCACATTGGAATATTTATACATATATGTTCTTATTGTTATTAAAAACAAATATAAATATAAGGCCCTCGAAATTAAATCATCATTTATTGTAAGTTGCATTTTGTTATTTTAATGTGCAATGTTATTCTCTCACATAATTTTCCTATATAATATCACTTAATTTACAGGTATAAGTTTACATTTAACATAATCATATATATCCCAGAGCCTAATTTTTGATCTAACATTTGACGAGTCAAATATCACATCGACATAACGCGGAATGATGTGAGAGATCTCCGCTCTTTATTTATTTTTTATTTATATTTATATACTTTTTTAACTATTTAATTATTCTTTTACTTTTGCGACTATGTTCAACATTTTTAATTAATCAATTTATTTATTTACCTTTAACCGACTAAGGCCATGCGACTGCTTAATTAATTTTTTTTTTTTTTTGCGACCGTTATTGATTAAGAACATGCGACCTTCAACTTATGTGAACTAAATATTTGTTTTTGCTGAAGATGTTCAAAAAAAAGCCAAAACATCCGTTTATATTATATTTTCTTTATAGAAGGTCTTTACTTACTTAAATAAGAATTGTTGCGCTCCATAAACTGTTCGGCTCTGACCGCCTTTTTCAGAATCTTATTGTTATTGTTATTATATATATTATGTGTGTAACCTATTTTTTTCTAGGATTTTACGAAAAGGTTTAACAACTTCATACATGTATATTTGTAATAAATAGTATAGAGAGCAATCGACAATTTTAAATATATTAATGATAAGAGGTTTTTAAATAAAATTAGATTATACGTATAACGTAATTATATGTATACAGAGTGTCCCAGACCATCTGTATATCTCTTTTAAAATGAAAATAAATGGCTTTTATCAAAATCGCGAATTTTATAAATAAATGGATACATTCTATCGAATGGAGATATTTTTAACTTTTAATTCCAACCAGAAATACGCCGTCCGGGCCGAAAATTGAATTTTTTGAGGGGAACATAGTCAAATTGTACGTAAAAAGAAATAAAAAACTTTTGTATCAAACGTTTGATATAAAAGTTTCTTATTTTTTTACGTATAATTTGAATTTGTAATAAAAAGTACTATGTTATTTCCGGTCGGAATTAAAAGTTGAAAATATCACCATTCGATAGAGCATACCCCATTTATTTAAAAAAAAAGTTTACGATTCAAAAGCCATTTTTCATTTTAAAAGGGGTGTACGGGTCTGAGACATCCGATATGTATACAGAGTATCCCAGATTTAGACTTCAGGTAGTTATGTAGAGGACATCAAAACAAGCCAATTTTGTCAATAAATTCGTATCCGCAAATGAGCCGTTTTAGCATTAAAGAATCAGAGATTAACAAGGACATCTTGCAAATCTTGAAACTTATCATTTTGATGAAACTTTAAACATATGTAAGGAGGATAAATAGATGAATTTAGAAATTTTCAATTTTTTCGATATATTTCGATTATTCGAGATATCGAAAAATGTTTTATACAAAAGTTACACGGTAAAAACACCTTTATTTAATAACAATAATAAAATAAAAAAAAAATATATTTTTCGAAGAGTTTTGCTCTTGTTAGTTCTTTGATTCTCGCACTTGATGCACATGCAATGTGTATATGTATATATATGTACATATTTACATTTTATTACATGTATATACGTATCATATTATTAATAGTAGAAAGATAATAATATACAGAAGGCCTAAGAAATACGACTTACTTCTCTTCTACTACCCAACGATTTATATGATTAACATTCAACGGCTCTTAAAGAAAATGCTTACAATGCTTACAATGTAACGATATTGACTAGTAGCGGTCGAATCGCGTGGAAATTCCCACACGACACGAAATGCGTCGGAGGGCGGTACCAGACACGAAATCGTGGCACTGCTATCTCCTCGCGCCACCTTATGTGCTCGCAGAAATTCGCTGAGTTCGAGGGTGGCTTTCGGTGCAGTTTGCACTTTTCTGCTTAGTGAGCTTTCAACGTGTCAGCAAGTTGTTTTTCACTTATCTCGTCATGTTTGTGCAAGGACCACAAATCATCAAACAGGGATCTGGCAATTCTGAAGATGATAGCGACGAGGAAGGTCCTGAAGATGTTCTTCAGGTTCTCCTTCGCAATGGAACTATTGCTGCGTGTTTTGTGCAATAATATATTTAAAATAAAAGAAGAGAAATACTTTAGATTAAACAAACTAATTTATAATTTATATGTGAATAACTGCAAGAATATATAAAAATATATGATATTATATAAACAATGCATTGATATTATATATTATCAGTTTTTATCGCGTTCCCCCACCTCATTTCAATTATCATATATGCGCGCCATTTAGCTAAAATAATAATTTTAGATTTACATGTAATAACAAATTTATATACAAAAATTATATAGACATTTTATTTCGGCAAACTTAGATATAATTAAAAATTATTATTTATATCTCATTTAATATATGTTATCACGATTATATCTATTAAATTATCTTGTGCTTACAGAAACGGCGAGAAGAATGCGAGAGAAAAGCCAGACGGGGGGAGATGGACCCTCGTTTAGAATTTTCCTTTCAGCTCTTGATGGACGCAACGCAGCTGTCGCGTCATGAAGTCATGGATCATGTGTTTGAGGGTGACATGCTGGATGAGATCAATCAACTGTTTGTACCACATATGAGATCTACTCTAATGTGGTACTATCAGGAAGTTGAAGAACCGGAACCTCCAACTGATACGGTATAAGGATGACATGTTTTTTAAATAAAAAAAAAAGAAAGGAATAATAGCGAAGATTTTATTAAAGGTGCAGCCAAAGACTATAACTTCTAGATCAGCCCCAAATGCAACAACATCAAAAGTGAAAGAACAAAAAGAGCCAAAGGAACCACCGAAGAAGAAGCTTTTCCTAACCGATGGATGGCAAGTGCCTTGCACAGGCATTTGTATTTATATGTTTAGGTAATAATATTATAATTCCAGATTAATATATTGTATTATAACGCGTGTTAATGATCGCAATTGCTACAATATTAAAAGAAAAAAATATGTTAATTATTATCAGTCTTATCATCTTTTTTTAATGCAGAATTAGCGTATCTAAACAGTTACCAGAAGAAGGATTTCAAAAAGACCTCTACACGGGTGTGATAGATACGATGAAAGTGGGAGTAATACCCTCTATCCAGCGTGTTGTGGAACAAGTATTCATGGATGCGTTAGCGCATCCTGGCCCGGAAGGTGAAGATGATTGTTCGATGATTAAGAGTCTCCTGCTGCCGGGCTTGCGATCCTTTTGCAGCGCTCTTATAGGTATATTTACAAATTAGAATAAAATTATAAATCTTATATCAGTATTTATATCAAAATAACATTTTCAAATATTGTAATATAAACTTCTGAAAATGAATAATTATATAATAATACAATATAAATTTATAAAAATAATAATTATATAATAACTTGTTATAAACACAAAATTATATCTTTTTAAAGCTGTGATTATTTTTATTAAAATGCACGTGATATATTTATAAAGTTTGCGAGAAGGTAGCATTGGAGGGTAGCATATTTAGTGACGGCGAACCATTGATGACGGAAGTGCACAATTTTGAACAAGCAAAAGCTTTCGTAGCAAAAGAGAACACTGTTGAACGAGTTGAGGAAAAAGTCAAATACTGGATAAAAAAGCTCAAGGATTTTATGGCGGAAAGTAAGCAAGTTAAAAGAGAAAATGATAATTCCGGACCGCAGCAAGAACTCGAATATTGGAAACGGCGAGGCGCACAATTTAGTCAACTAGTCAATCATCTACAGGTATTGCTCTACATTATTATTTTAAATAACTTTAGTTCATGTAATAATTTATATTTTATTTTTATTAATTATTATAATTTTGTACAGAGATATTTAAAAAAAAAAAATAATAATGTATGTATAATGGAGATTGTGTATTTGATTTATTCTTTATATTTTTATGTATAAAGTTTTTATATCAAATAAGAAATTTTAAATATTAAAAAAAAATTTGTAGGATCATGAAGTCACTATGTCACTTCTATGCCTACAAGTTGCACGTTCAAAACTAATTAAAGATTGGGTCGATACGGAAGCTGAAGTAACTTACTGCTACAATGAAGCGAAAGATAATGCAAAGTTTATTCAGGCATTAGAGAAGTGCTGTCATTGCCTTTATCTTGATGAACCTGTGAGATAATTTTCTTTTTGTAAAACATATTTTTTTTATATATATACATATACATATATATATATATATATACATATATATACATATATATACATATATATATACATATATATATATATATATATATATATATATATATATATATACAGGGTGCCCTAGACCACCTGTATCCCTTTTCTTTCAAAAACTAAGTATTTTAGAGAAAAACGTTTTGAACAAAAATTATATGGTTTTGAGGGGAACATAAGATGGTGTCATTGATTTGACCTTGGATGGCATCGTTAAGGTCAAGTCAAGGATACCTTTAATTTCTTAAATGGAAACTTCTATTTTTTATTGCATATTCTTGTAACTTATCTCGAGGGCTTTTCAAAACACTATAATAAAGTATTTTTTCATTAAGAATTTTTTGAGTTATTTTGTTCAAAACGTTTTTCTCTAAAATGCTTAGTTTTCAAACGAAAAGGGGTGTACGGGTAGTCTAGAACACTCTGTATATATTTTTGAATGCAATTAAAATGTTTGATTTCCATAGGTAAAAATGCGAGATTCGCTTGTGTCACTATTGCAAACTGTTCGATTGATATATAGTGTCTCGAGATATTATAACACTTCCGAAAGAACGAGTTCTTTAATGATCAAAATCACAAATCAGATGATTGCCGCCTGTCGAGATTATGTCACGAAAAGAGGCCGGGAAACTATTTGGGGACAAGATCGAATAGCCGCTCGATCAAGACTTAAACATTGTCTACGTCTAAACAAGTACTTAAATTTTGCATCAAATAAATTAATTACAAAACAATCTTAATTAATTAATAAATTTAGTTTTTTTATTATCACTAACGTAGAATGTTCTCGTAAATTTTTGATTAATTTTTAGAAATCTTCTGTGTTAAAAATGTAAATGTACGTGTATATAATACAATTTTTAATTATATCAATTAATCATAAACTGTATGTCTTTGATGTTAAAAAAAAATAAGTAATAAATACTTATAACTACTTTTCATTATAGAGCTTATAGAGAAACATACAGATTGGTTCGATGTTCACCAGCAGTTACGGAACAAGAATTCTCTTTCTCAGAAACCCATGTTTTCGGTCGATTTGATGCTTTTTGTGCTAGAATTCGTAAGATTCTTACCATGTTTGATCTCATACAAGATTATCAAACTCTTTTTGAGAGACGAATGGAAGGATTGCTTCTCGGAGAAGGTACAATATATGTATAGTTTTGATGTCTGATCTTTGTTTATAAAAATATTTATTAAATATAACAAAGTATATAAGTTAGTGTAATATAATGATAACATTAATTTTAAAATAATAAATAATTTTGCTAAATTTTTGATTATATGATTAATTAATTATATCAATTTTAAAATTAATGCTGTTATTATATTGTATCAACTCTCATATACTCTGTTATATGTACATATATGCATATTAAATATGATGTGTATGTGTGTAATTTAAATATTATAAAAACTAATTTTATTGTGTTTATAATCTGCTTAATCGATGGAAAAATATTATTATTCTAAAAAACATATTTTGATTAATTAAAGATGTATCTTAAATGGGTGAGACTAAATTTTTAAATATATTGATATGTCAAATTTTAGCATTAGATGAAGCCATGAAAACCTTTGAAGAAACTAAGAAGATCGCTACTAGCAAATCTTACGATTATCTGGATCCAAGAAATACTGAGTTTGATACCGATTATGATGACTTTATGACAAAGACAAACACATTGAAAGAGAATATCGGTGACATCATTGAAAATAATTACGCCGATGTATGGGAAACACCGCAGGGTATACGGTTTCTAACACGATTTGAAAAGGTTAATAAACATATTTCCAACCTTTTTTTTTAATAAATATAAAAATGCACAATATTTTTAAAATTCATCTATTTTCTCATTACGGTGTTTCCTTTAATGTTTTTATAAGGTTAGCGAAAAAATACCGCTAACAAAATTGGAAGAAAAGTATAACATTGTCGTGAGATATTCCGATAAAGAAATAGATCGAATTTTAAAATTGTTCAAGCGACAAAGAGATGATCCGCCGTTGCCAAGACATATGCCACCTATAGCTGGACGATTGACTTGGGCAAACTCCTTAAAGTAAGCAAAATAATTAATTACTTTTACAAATATTTGCAGTATCAAAAAAATATTAAGAATTTTGTTACATGTAAAATCTTGGAAACAACTTTTTTAACAGCAAGATTGAAATTTTGTTAGAGTACATCTGGATGAGTTGACGGCATCCGTATCAAATCATCCTGTTCTAAAGACGTTATCACTAACTGTCGATTTAATGAAAAGATACAATCACGCTATCGCTATTCTAAAACAGTATCAGGCCGACATTGCTGAGATTTGGACGCATCAAAATTCCTGGGTCATCGAGGATTGTTTAAAACGGTCATATTTTAAATAATACAAAATTAATTTTTAAATATATATTCAAAAAATTCTTAAATATATATTATTATTATATATATAATTTTTAAATATATATTCAAAAAATTCTCTAAAATATGATAAATATTATAAAGAAAATAATTTTACATAATAGACCGCTCTTGATAGTTGATGAAAAATCGGCAAAAGTAAAGGTCAACTTGGAAAACCGAATCGTTCTTTTATTCCGTGAAGCCGATTGTTTAGCAAAAATAAATTTGGAGATTCCAATCGTTGCACTAACAATATTATCGAAAAAAGATTATTTTACGTTGATCACGAATTCTCTTCAACTTATGATCGAGGAATTCATTTGTACCGCCAAGCGCGTAAAATTGGAAGTTCGCCCGCTATTGTTACCGCATTTAGTCTGCGTTGCATCTTTATTAGAACCTGGCTTAACAACTTTGACATGGACCAAGCCAGACTGGAAGGATTTTTGTCAGAATACAAAAGAGCAGATCAAAACCTTCGATATTCTTATCACAAGAGTTCACGATGTATACGATAATAGGTATGTTGAGAATAAAACAAATCGTTTTTTCTTCTCTTTAAAAGCAAATTATTGCACAATGAGAGTATCAATTTTTTTTAAAACCAAGTAACAACTAACTATTATATAACAAAAATAATGATTATTTGCTATAATTTGAGAGATAAAAAAGAGAAAAACAGCACTTAAAAAATTTAAAGAATTGTACAAATTAATTAAATAATAATATTTCAAAATAATAATTTTTAATGATTTGTCATGCTAGGATTTTACAAGTATTGACGAGTATGCAGAAAGTAACCTTGCACGCTTTACCTGAAACCGATCAGCCATGGACAATTGAGGAATTTGTAGAGAAAAACGAGGAAATATGTAGGATGGCAGCGATAGATTTACACCGTAAAAGTATGATGGTTGAGGAAGCAGTGGAAGAAGTATTACAACTCGTTAGAAAGGCCACAGATAACTTCAAAAGCACCGCCAATTCAAATCAATTTGATTTTCTTATTAATGAAAGTAATTTTTAATATTTATCTTTGTAATACTGTATTTAAATACAATTTTCTTTGCCAAAATTAGAGATTATTAACTTTTTTTTATCTCTTTATATTTCAATGCATTAAAATTTGATAATTAAAAATTGAATATTTTTGCTCAAATATATATAATATATTTAAAATATATTTATATTAATATAATATATTTGATAAATAAATAATGTTTTGGCATATTTAATAATTATTGACAATAATTGTTATAAAAATAGCAAAGAAATTTATACTTAGAAAACTTTCAAAGCGTAATAAAAATATGAAAATAATTTTTATTTTTATTTAAAATAAAGAAACAGAGGCAGAAGAAACAATAGAGCAAACTGTCCAGCAAGATTGGTCCGTGGTATGGAATTGCTTCGACGATCCCCATCAGTTACTGCTGACACTCGGTACTTTACCCAAAGGCATGCAAGAAATGGTTCGGAACGCAGTATCCGAGATGAGACGATACTATTCCAGAAAGATCGTGGATGTATTAATAAAAGTCACCAGAGTATCTTTAGATGCAATCAGAAAACGATTTGTTCGGGAACTCGATTCCGGTAATGCTTTCGATAATATGTTAAATAATAATGTGTTGATTTTCTATTCTTCTTACAACAAACAATACATTATTTTACGAAGTTATTTGACTTATTAGTTAGATCAGTTTTGACTTATTAGTATTTTGACTTATCAATTTGATTTATCAAGTATTTTAATGAGTAAAATAAAAAACTTTTATAGACTTAGTGTCAAAGTTAAAGTAAATTAAATTATGTAACCTACATAGAAATTTTATAAAATATCCCAAACATCATTTATTATATTTATAGAAGCCGCTCCAAACCCTGTGTTTTTATTGCATGCGACATTAATGATTCCGGCAGTAACAGTTAAGCCGAGCTTAGATGACGTTCAAGAAGCATTGACGTCAGTTGGAAAAACTATCACAGGCGTCGCGAAAGGAGTGGCGCAATGGAATTCTAGAAGTAGCAAGGTAATCAAAAGATTATGCTATAATTTTTTAATCATGTCCAATATGCGCGTTAGTCTAGTTTCGTCATTAGAACATGTGGAAAAATCTCCCTTATTCGTCCAAACGAAATCTGGCTGATGTCGTATTGCGGGCGCAAAGTATTGCCGCGAAGCAGAAACTGGAAGAACCAGAAGATCCGAAAATCAGAAGACGAAGACTCTACAAGATTCTTTCTGAGGAGAGACCGGTATTTCCAATTCAGGAGAAAAATTTCTATACGATGGTTATGGACAATAAAGAAATCATTAAATTGCTCGGCATGTTGAGCACTTGCACCATGGAATTGCGTCAAGTATATTATATAATATGAGATTCTTGCTAACACGTTTACTTATCGAAACAAATTAAATGCCATATTGAACTTGCAGGATTTAAAAGAATTTCTCGATCGTTGGAAGCCTTACAAATTTCTCTGGAAAAATGAGCGTACTATGAGAGAATTGCTGCAAATTTCATTGACAGAATTTGAAGCTACTCTCCGTAAACACAGTGAACTCGAAGATCGTTTAACTACCGAGCCGGATATGATTATATTTGGTACATCGATTGCTGTATCAACAGAAAAACTTAAGTATGGTCTTTATACGGAAATCAAAGGTAAGTAATATTAATGTAGAATGCGGTATTTTATATTGACTGATTATATTTGAATATTATGATAATAGATTTAAATACTCTATTATTTTAATTATTATTTTTTTTTATTTTAATTATAATTATTTTAATTTTAATACTTTTTGTAAGAAAAGTATTTAAAAATATATATACAACAATATTCCGTTTAATTTTACAAGTAATTAAAGAAATAGCATAAAAAGTAAAGAATGCATAAAAATAGTAAATGCATTTATTCCTAAAATTGAATAAAATCAAAAATAATTATAAAAAAGAGAAAAAGACAGAATAGTAGTTATCCTTTTGCAACTTTACATTAATACATTACTAGCAAATTATTCGACATTCTTGACAATCTTCATAGGTTGCACACATAAAATTGGTCAAGCGATGAAGAAGAAGTATCGTCGCGAAATGGAGTATGTTTATGCGCTGATAAATGAAATGGACCGCAAATTGGATCACCAGATTCGCGATCTAGATGATGTACGTCTCATTATGGACACTTTGAAGAAGATTCGCGAGCAGGAGGTCGATATGGAACTTAAGATCGATCCCATCGAAGAAGCCTTTAACATTGTCACTCGATACGAAGTACCCGTGGATCAGGAATGCTTGGAGCAGGTCGATAATTTGCGAGACACGTGGCAGAATTTGTTGGCACGAGCGCAAGAAACTCACGTATTGCTGTTGACATTGCAACCGCAGTTCGAAAACGATCTGCGGAAAAATCTCGAGAAATTCCGCGTGGATAACGAAATGTACTGCGAAGAGTACAGAACGTCTGGACCGATGCAGCCGGGTCTAAGCCCCCGAGAGGCTTCGGATCGGCAGATATTGTTCCAGAATAGGTTCGACGGTATGTGGCGAAAACTGCAGACTTATCAGAGCGGCGAAGAACTCTTCGGCTTGCCCATCACCGATTATCCAGAACTTTCGCAAATCAGAAAGGAGCTAAATTTACTGCAGAAGTTGTATAAATTATATAACGACGTCATCGACAGAGTCAGCAGCTATTATGACATTCCATGGGGCGAGGTAAAAAATTTGGAATTGTGTTCAAAAAAATACATATTTATAAAAATATATATTGCGATATATTTATAATATAAAAATGCGGAAATTTTTTTTAATACGTAAAATATTAATACGTTATAATTAATTATTTTTAATTTCAAACTTATTAATAACGATATATATTAATAAATCCTTTTAATATTTTTTATAAAATTTATGCAATATGTTATGCAGTAAACAAAGAATATATTAATCATATAAATATAATCATTTAGGTTAATATCGAAGAGATAAACAACGAGTTGATGGAGTTTCAAAATCGCTGTCGGAAATTGCCAAAGGGATTAAAGGAATGGCCAGCGTTCTTTGCGCTTAAAAAGACAATCGACGACTTCAATGATATGTGTCCTCTCCTCGAGCTGATGGCAAACAAAGCTATGAAACCGCGCCATTGGCAAAGAATAGTAGAAGTCACGGGATATTCGTTCGATCTTGAGAGCGAAGGTTTCTGTCTTAAAAATATTCTCGAAGCGCCGCTCTTAAAACACAAAGAAGACATTGAAGATATTTGTATATCGGCTATGAAGGAAAAAGATATCGAGGCCAAATTAAGGACAGTGGTGAACGAATGGTCATCGCACGAGTTGACCTTCATGACATTTAACAACAGAGGAGAATTGTTGCTGAGGGGAGATACAACAGCAGAAACTATCGGTCAGCTGGAAGATAGTTTAATGATCCTCGGTTCGCTCATGTCGAATCGCTACAATGCGCCCTTTAGAAAGCAGATACAACAATGGCTCACAGATTTATCCAATACGAATGAGATCCTCGAGAGATGGTTGCTCGTGCAAAATATGTGGGTTTATCTCGAGGCAGTATTTGTGGGCGGCGACATCGCGAAACAATTACCGAAAGAGGCGAAGAGATTCAGCAAAATTGACAAAAGCTGGCAGAAGATTATGCAACGCGCCCACGAAACACCAGGTGTTGTACCTTGCTGTGTGGGGGATGATTTGCTGAAGCAGCTTCTGCCACATTTGCAAGAGCAATTGGAGCTTTGTCAAAAATCTCTGAGTGGGTAAGTATATTGCAATTTTTATACAATCTTCTCTTCTTTTTTAATCAAACTTAAAGAAGTTTTTTATTATAATTTTTAATTTTAATATAACAAATTATAATATAATTTGTGAAAGCTAATTGGCATTGTATTAATATTTGATGTAAATCAAAAGTAAAAATCATAAGTATTGTTGAAGCTTTAAGTTTCTATATTACTAGGAAAAGAGATATCTTTTATTAATATTTGTCATACAAGGAATTTCTTTTAATAAAAATGCGATATTGCGTGTTTTAGCTATTTGGAAAAGAAGCGAATGATGTTTCCAAGGTTTTTCTTTGTTTCTGATCCTGCGCTCTTGGAGATACTTGGCCAAGCATCCGATTCTCATACTATACAAAACCACTTACTCTCTATTTTCGATAACACACGCTATGTGAAATTTCACGATATCGAATATAACAAAATGATAGCCATTATTTCATCCGAAGGTGAGACTATAATGGTAAGTATTCGCATACATTTAATCAAATAACGTATTTAAAAAGCAAACTTATATTTATAATAAGACATTATTATCTCCCGTGTTAAAATGTAGCATAAAAACAATTTCAAGCAAATTTGCATATTTATGGTCTATGTATACATATTTTTTCATCTTCAATTTTTTATAAAATAATTTTAATTCTTTTATTTCATATAATAATTTAAAGCAAACTTAACTTCTACAATAAAACACACCAAATTTATTTGTAATATTTTATATTATAATTATTATTATATTATATTAAAATTTAATATTTTTGTTACATTATAGCTTGAGAAAGCAGTAAGAGCAGAAGGTTCGGTGGAAATATGGTTGATGCAATTATTACAAACATCACAACTTTCTTTGCATTCTATTATCCGTCAGTGTTACAGTATGATCAACGATGCAAATTTCAATCTTTTAAGCTTTCTCGATAAAATGGCCGCTCAGATAGGCCTATTAGGCATCCAAATGATTTGGACACGAGATGGCGAATTAGCTTTGGCTCAAGCTCGCGCGGATAAAAAAATTATGATCGAAACAAATAATAAGTTCCTTGATCTTTTAAATACTTTGATCGATCAAACTACCAGAGATCTTACTAAGATAGAACGAATTAAGTTTGAAACATTAATTACTATACATGTTCATCAACGTGATATTTTCGATATATTGGTATGTTTTGTTAAACTCAATCTTTTTTTTATGCATTAATATTTTATAACGCATGAAGATTTGAAAAATCCATGGATTAAATTTTGATAGAATAGGAAATTAACAACTGCATGTTTCGTTTATTTAGTGCCGCTTAAATGTACGATCTGTTAATGACTTCGAGTGGTTGAAACAGTGCAGATTTTATTTTAAGGAAGATCTAGACAAAACCTCAATATGTATCACAGATGTTAATTTCACGTATCAAAATGAATACTTAGGATGTACTGAGCGACTGGTTATTACGCCATTAACCGATAGGTAAATGCAATCATAAACTATATTTTTTATATATTATATAATTATTTTAATTATTATTTTATTTATTTGAAACGCTTTTGTATTGTAGGTGTTACATAACATTAGCACAAGCTCTTTCAATGTCAATGGGAGGATCTCCGTGCGGTCCGGCAGGAACCGGGAAAACTGAGACTGTAAAAGACATGGGAAAGACCTTAGCAAAGTATGTAGTAGTCTTCAATTGCTCAGATCAAATGGATTATCGAGGATTAGGTCGTATCTACAAAGGATTAGCGCAAAGTGGCTCTTGGGGCTGTTTCGATGAATTCAATAGAATCGAACTGCCAGTTTTATCTGTTGCCGCACAACAAGTCGCCGTAGTGCTTGCTGCAAAAAAAGAAAAGAAGAAGCAGTTTGTCTTTACAGATGGAGATCAGATCGATATGTGCCCAGAACTTGGAATTTTTATTACTATGGTAACACTATTATTTAATATTTAATGATACAGAATAAAGGAATTAAACTTGAAATAATAAATTGAAAAATATTTATTACAAAGATTTTTTAAACAAATTTGTCAAGAAAATTACATGGCCGAATTTTATATATAACTTTTATTAAATAAATATAAACAAAGTAAGCATTTATAAGTAATGTAATATAAAAATCTATAGGCAAATAATATATTCATTAAACAAAAATATTTATATGTATATATATGTGTATATATA
>JBCAUJ010000001.1:13004032-13027739 GCA_038406275.1 Cataglyphis albicans
TATATATATAGAGAGAGAGAGAGAGAGAGAGAGAGACAATCTTTTTTAATTTTTTGAATCCCAATTTCATAAAAATTTCGTAATTTTTTCCAAAAGAAATAAAATCCTTAAAAAATCTATATTTTCTATATTTTTCCAGAGAGTAGACATCTTGTCTCTCTTTTAACAATTTCTTATTAAAAACAAAAAAAAAAAAAAAACAATAAGAAACAAATTTGAAGAAATATAAAACATCATGTATTTTAGATGGCAATTAAATTTACAAATGAACCACCTCAAGGCATAAGAGCTAGTTTAAAGAGAACTTATCAAGCGGTGACACAGGACATGTTGGATTACAGTACTCAATCGCAATGGCCACCTTTATTATACGCTGTTGCATTTTTACACACTGTAGTACAGGAGAGAAGAAAGTTTGGACCACTTGGTTGGAATATACCTTATGAATTTAATCAGGCAGATTTTGCAGCATCGGTTCAATTCATACAGAATCATTTAGACGATATGGATCCTAAAAAGGGTGTTTCCTGGCCAACAGTCTGCTATATGCTTGGAGAGGTTTCACAATCTTTATTTTTTTATTTACTTTGATTAAATAAACAAATTTTAAGAGAAATTATATTTTCTATATTTTTCAAATACTCCTACGTATAGGTCCAATACGGCGGTAGAGTTACGGACGATTTTGACAAACGCTTATTAACTACCTTTACGCATGTTTGGTTTTGCGATGTATTGTTACGTCCAGGTTTTGAATTTTATCGAGGATACAGAGTGCCTCAAACGAGAAATCTTCAAGGATATATCGATTATATCGACAGTTTACCCGCCACCGACACACCGGAAGTCTTCGGATTACATTCAAATGCTGATATTACCTATCAGATTAATACAGCAAAAGGAATACTCGATACAATTCTTAGCGTACAGCCAAAAGAGGGTGGTACGCAAGGAGGTGAGACTAGAGAGAACGTCGTGTACAAATTAGCCAATGATATGCTATCTAAATTGCCGAAGCAATACAATTCCTTTGAAGTAAAGGAAGCGCTTCAAAGAATGGGCCCATTGATGCCCATGAACATTTTTTTAAGACAAGAAGTAGACCGGTAAGTCATTCTCTCTCTCTCTCTCTCTTTTATATTTTAAAAAATAATATTATTATTTAATCATTTGTTTTTCTAATATATTTTATATAAAGAAGACGTAAACACTTGAATAAAATTGGAATAAAAAAAATTTTAATAGAATATAAATCATTTCTTCTTCTTTTTTAATTAAGAAATTTTTTTTCAGAATTTCAAGAGTTATCAAAGAAGTACGAAGCACTTTAACGGATTTAAAATTAGCTATTGACGGTACTATCGTGATGAGTCAAGGTTTGCGAACATCATTGAATTCAATGTATGACGCGCGCATTCCAGACAAATGGTTGAAAATATCTTGGGAATCTGCGACTTTAGGTTTCTGGTATACAGAACTTTTAGAAAGAGATCATCAGTTTAGACAATGGTGCAATCACGGCCGTCCAAGAGTGTTTTGGATGACTGGATTTTTTAATCCACAGGGATTCTTAACTGCGATGAGGCAGGTGAGAATCAAAATGACACGTTGATAAAGAAATAATATTACATCGGTTCGTACATTATATATACAACTAATAAGAATATATTTACATAAATATATATTTATAATAAGAATATATTTACATAAATATATATTTATAATAAAAATATATTTTTATCATTTAGATAATTCTATGTATAAGTTTGCAAGAAAAAATGAATGTAAAATCATACAAAAATAATGAGTCAATAAGTTATAATTATAAAAAAAAATTTTGTGGCCATTATTTTTTCAAAACATATTTTTATATAAATATTTTTTAATAAAATTTTGAATCACTATTTGCATTTTATAGAGCACTACTTTATAAATTTATAATAATTATACTAAATCATAAAAGATCTGTGACGAGTATAATTCATCATTATTATAATTAGCATCTCTTTTAAGTTATATATTTTATAATTTTTCACAATTAAATTTAAATAAATTTTATAGGAAGTAACAAGAGCACACAAGGGTTGGGCTTTAGACTCTGTAGTTTTGCAAAACGTAATCACACGCTATAATAAAGAGGACATTAAAAGTCAGCCACAAGAAGGAGTTTACGTGCATGGTTTGTTTTTGGAAGGCGCATCGCTCGATCGAAAAGCTGGTAAACTTGTTGAGAGTAAACCAAAAGTTTTATATGAACAAATGCCGGTTATTTATATTTTCGCAATAAACACCACCGCCGGTAAAGATCCGAAATTATACGAATGTCCTATATATAGGAAGCCTCAAAGAACAGATACAAAATACGTAGGTTCTATTGATTTCGAAACGGATTACAATCCTCGACACTGGACACTGCGTGGTGTAGCTCTGTTATGTGATATTAAATAAACTAGATAATATATTTATAGTATATTAAATAAACTAGATAATATATTTATAATATAATTATATAAAAATATAATGTAAATTATTTTAATGTAAAAATTATATCTATATAGTACACTCTTGGTAATACACTTCTACAATAATATATTGAAATTTGCTTATATTTTGTATTTCGTCTTAGATCGGAATAATAAAAAATGTGGTAATGTAATTGTGTTTAAAATGTTTATTTTATATGCAAAATACAAACCTTTCATTATCTTTTTTATTCTTTTAATGATTTCTCCTCCAAATACAAAACATATTAAAATATATTTAAATGTGTTTAAAACAAAATAAAAGATCACATGACAATGTATTTCAATGTTTCTCTATTACTATCTATATATATAAACAATATAAATTACAAAATAAAATTGTTTTCTTCCTTTTAGTAAACTTAATGATATTATATCACACATATCGACATATCACTTATATTAAGCATAATTAAATGAATTAATATCAAAAAATTCCGTGCACGCGTGAATCTCCTGAACAGTAAGATTTTATATATAAAAATACTATATAGTTGTATAGAAAACTATATTCTCTAAACAAAAATGTTTGTTTTTCATATGTTTGAAATAATAAAAATAATAAGACAACAATACAATCTTTAACCTTTTAGCACATCTTAAACTTTCAGGTAATTAGTAAGTAAAAAAGTAAGTAAAATATGAAGTAAAAAAATATTCGATACATCAACTCAAATCTTTCTTTGATAAATTTATAAGATTGAAAAAAAAGATCAAAATAAAATTTTAATTAATATTATTAATATTATATAAAAATTTGTTTTTTATATTTATTAATTCTATTTCAATCACATATTTGATGACAAAAGCAACTCTAAAGATTCTATCATCTGGAATAAAGCATTCTTAAAAGCTTCTAGATTAGTTTTTCCCATACCAATCTGTGTGAGAATGGGACAAGTCGTGAGCTCTATTGATTTCATAAAATAATCATTTTCTGCAATTATATCTTTTATATTGATTGTTACATTAATCTCTGATAATATAATTTCTAATCTAGATAAGATCTCTTCTATTTCCTTATTAAATTGATCTACATCATCATAAGTTTCATTGAAATGTATGTAATGCAATTCGTTTAATATTTTATTGCGTTTATCCACCTCCAAAGAATCTCTCCATTTAGTGTGATATTCAGAACACTTAATACCTAAATTAATCTTTCTTATTGATTTAGTTACTGCACGATAACATTCTTCCGCATTTTTATTCATTATTTCTATTTGATCAGTTGTTAAGGACGATTTTGAAGATTTTGCACACTCTTCTTTATCCTTTGTACTATTTACCTGATTCACAAGATCTTTTATTAGTTCTACCATTTTTCTTGCAGCTTCGTGCTTTGCTTGCTTTTTTGTGGATGCCACTCCTTCTTCTACAAAACTAGATACCCTACATTGAATAGTGAAGATTCTAGCATGTGGTGGTCCAGAATCCTTAGTAAGAACATATTCTGGTTCCAATAAATTATTTTCAGCACATAAATCCTAAAAAAATATGATGATAAGTAATCTTATAGTGATGCATGATTATATAATATTAATTATACAATTGTAAAAGAAAAAAACAATCACCTGTAATTCACCTATAGCATTGACAAAAGGTACATTTGCTGGTATTTTTGGTGGAAGAGGAACAGAATGGAATGGTGACCTTGAAGGAGATACTGCTGGTGTATTGGCAGCTGGTAATTGTGGATAGTTTCTATGATTAGCAATCTCTATTAACATAGCTGTAGCAGCCTCATGTTTAGCTTCTTTTTTGCAACGACCTGTACCAGTAGCAGTGAGGCCATCGCATATAACCCGATATGTGAAAGTATTCACATGACGACCCCCGCCATCATGTATCAACTCATAATCGGGTATCATACCTTGCTTCACCATCATCTCTTGGAGAATGGAAACTGGTGTTTTACTCATAATCAATCAAAGTGAACACTGATTCCTCTCAAAAATGTACACTATATCTTAGAATAGTGATATTAAGAAGTCACAGTTTATTGTCCACTGCTCAAATGCAAAATAATCCTGGAATCACAACAGTCGCAATTTATCATAATTAGCAACTTGCAATAACAAAAACTTATAAACAAAACTATTCAATAAAATAAATCAACAAAGCAAATAAATATAGAAATATTTCCATAGCAAGAATATAAATAATTTTACAAATATAATTTTATATTTTATATTTTATAAATATAATCTCTCTCAAACAACCATATCAATCACAATAAATCTATTCTTTTAATTGTTTTATACTTTATATTACTTTTTTTCTTTTCTGCAATTTATAAATGTATATTTAATATTATTTTAAATAAAGAAAATGCAAAAAAATACAATAAATAAAATATATATAACAATTTTGCAAAATCATCAATGTAAAGAAATCCACATAAGTGTATTAACATCATCTCTATTTATTTAAAGAAAAATGTACATTAAAATAATAATAATTCTATATATTATCTATATCTCTTTTTAGGTTTGAAAACATTATCATTATTTATCTCTTAATGTTTAAATCTATAAATTTTACAATTTTAATTTGTTTTCATATGTTTTTTTTTATATCATGTGCAGGTATATTTTCTTTTTTTTCATATATCAATATTAGATATGAATTGATCTTGTTTTGATCTTGTGTGTAACATGTTTACAATAACGGTTCGTCGATATATATATATATATTTTGCTGTAATTAAACACAATCGAAAACGATCTATTGAATCTTCAATATTCTCTCCATTTATATAAAATAAAAAAATACATTGCAGGATTAATTTCTTATACAATTTCACATTCTATATGCAAACGGCTTGAAAAAGATAAATAAAACTTTACTAAATCAAGCTTATATATAAAATCCCCGAGATAATGACATGGAATAGATTCAAAAATTTTCGAAAGGAAAAAGACATAAAGTGAAAAAACATTTAATGAATTAATTCAGTGGAAGTAGAGGTTATATAGGAATCAACTTTGAGTCAACTTTTGATCAACTTTGTACTCGCGATTTTTGGAACAAAGAAAAAAGAAAAATAAATATTGACGTTGAAGTAAAATTTTCAAATGCATTTTTTGTTCCATGTTACCTGACTCTAAATGGTACTTATACTTGAAACTTACCTCCCTTCACCGGCTTCTCCCTTATCTGAGAGCTCCCAGTCGACAACCCTAACCCTTAATTAACCTTGTAATCGACAACATTCGATGTAGAACAATTTTTATGTACTGTTAGATTTTGTTGCGCACAGAGTATCTTGAGAATAGGATCCTTTGCTGAAATAAAAACTGGAAGGCAGGCCTGTATATATTTATAGACGCACTAGGCACAATTAGGGGCTCCGTAAGGATTCCCTGATAAGCCGCGTTATTACAGAAAATAATACAATACCATGAATACTATGAACTCTATTCATATGGAAAGGGCCTTCCCATATAAATTTCATGATCCCACATAAATGTGCGATCCGACAAAGCTCTTGTATCGGAGTACCGGTGTGTACATACCGGTGTATACATATATATATATATATATATATAATCGAAAATCGACACCACTATCACCACAATATAGACACAGATAGGTACATACAGTTCACTCTGCTGAAATTTGTGCTAATGATTGTCCCTTGCGCATGACCGAGTTGCACAACTAACAATATGGCGGCCACGTAGCGCCACAGTAACGAAGAAGGCTACATGTGACATGTGATATTTTAGTGTATACTTTAACAGGGCTGGGCAAAATGCTCTTCGAATTGCATTTAAAATGCCAAATATAAAATACTATAAAAAAAATATTTAAAATGCAAAATGTAAAATGAGTTTTTTGAATCTATTTTAAATGTAAAATGGGTAAATAGATATTTTAAATGGTTTTCAAATGCAAAATAACTTTTCCTTTTATATGTAAATTATTGAAGTATTCATACATTTTATAGTTTTGATAATTTGATAATTTTGTTCTCGAAAGTTAAAGAACAAGTGATACGAATGTTAAGTTCAATGGCTATAAAAAAATTTGTGTTTTGGCCAATCACGGCATTGGTTTCTTTTATACGCTTTAAAAATCATATTTATCTATTTTAAATAGTTAAATGTATAAATATTTTTATTTTAAATGTAAAATAGAAATGGTTTTCCAAAAAGCATTTAAAATACAAAATGCAAAATGACATTTTCATTTTAAATACATTTAAAATGGAACCATTTCAAATATTACCCAGCCCTGTACTTTAATTACATATAAATTTATTTTAAAGTTATTTTAATATAATTTGACATTATAATGATATATTTATTAATCTCATGTGAGAAATATCGCATTTTCATCATGAAAATTATACAATTGAATAAAAATTGACTTTTAAAACTCTTATTAATTTGTGATACATAATCGATCTTCTGAACCTTTCAATTTATAACTTAAATTATGTCCATTATATTAAAAATTTTTATTATTAAAATTTTGTAATATACATACAACAATAAATAATACATTTTTAAATACACATTTTTTAAATAAAGTCGTTTTTAATTTTATTGTATAATTCTTTTTTCGCTTATTGTTGCTTTATATTTTTATTGTGTATAATCATATTATATTTACTATTTTTATTAATCATATAAATTTATTAATATATAAAATAGTATTATGAATTAAAAGCAATATTAAATGTTAAATTAATTTTTTTCATAACATTTTCTGTAAATCTTACATTTTCTGTAATCTCACAATTAGACATACATAGATTTCTATCTTAACTAGTATTTATCATCATTCAAATTAAAGCCCACGCACAACCAACAATATGGCGATCGTTTAGCATCGAGAACAAAAGGGCCGACACAGAGTGAACTTACTGTATGTACCTATACTGTGCTACTACCGGTTACGGCGCCTTCCATGTAGAGTTTAATGATTCTAACCTATGATTTCACACAAAATGTACGAAATGCGTGTATATAATTATTTTGTATTATTTAAACACGATTAAAACGAGAAATATACTGAATCAAAATACTGAATATATATTATAAACATTATAATATTATTATTTTTTTTTTGATATACATATATTTCTAATTACATTGAATATTGTTTGATCGATAAAAAAATGGGAAGCATAATAGGCATACGATTTTGTAATATTCAGTTAAGAAATTATGCAATGGTCTCAACATTAAGAACAATAAACAGCTGTATATATCATTGTTTATTAAATAAAGAGATGCATCATCTTAAGAGCCAGCAAAGATTTCTACGTATCATTCAACGTGATATTTTAAATTTTTCATTTGCCAATTGTGTCAAAATGAATAATTCGAGAGATTTTTCTATGACCTGTGTATTAACAAAAGGCAAAGATCGTGGCAAGGATAAAAAGAAGCAGAAGGCTCAGCATATTGATTATAATGAGATGAAACAAGTTGTTGATGTCAATAAGCTAACATCTCAATTGGAAAAGACTGTTGAAATCTTGAAAAATGATTTTGTCAAGTACTTGTCAATGAGATCAACTGTGGGTGCTATTGAGGAATTATCTGTCAAGTTTGAGGGAAAAGATTACACATTGCAAGAACTTGCGCAGATTAGTCGTAAGCCTAAACTCATAGTATTGAATGTATCTACTTTTCCACAAGCTATTCCAAATATTTTGACAAGTCTCTCAAAAAATCAAATGAAGCTAAATCCGCAACAAGATGGGACTACAATTTATGTTCCCATTCCCAAGTAAGTTTCAGATTATTATAATTGTATTAAAAATATATTTTTAAACTTTGGAGTTATTGTGAGTGTCTGCATCTATTCTAAGTTATATTACATACAAGAGATAAATTGATATTTAATTTTCTATTACAAGATTATATAAATGTAAAAATATGTGTGTGTGTGTGTGTGTGTATTTTACATTTTACATATGTTTTTTACATTTATATATTTTATTATATATTTATATATTATATTATATATTATATATTTTATTTATATATTTATATATTTTATATTTATTTATATATTTATTTATATATTATGTTTTTACATCAACAGAGTAACAAAAGAGCACAGAGAAAGCTTATCTAAAAATGCAAAGAGCTTTTATACAAAATGTTGCGACAATATTAGAGAAATACGCAACAAGCAAATTAAGGCAGTTAAACAGAAAGAAGGATTAGCCAAAGACTTAACATTTAGGATAGAGAACTATATAGATATTCTTAGTAATCAATATGTAAGTAAAGCTGAACAATTGCTGGAAACCAAACAGAAAGAATTGTTAGGTGATTCTGAATAAGCTTCTCTAGATTTAACTATTTGTACTTTTAAGAATAAATTATTATATTGTTAATTGCTGCATGTATAAAATATTTAATTATATAATAAAAGAAAAAAGCGACACATTTATATGTACTCATTTACATAATGTATATGATTTTTTTATTAGGTTTTTTAACATATTAGGTTGGGGAAAAAGAAATCCATTATTTTTGCGTGAAATTAATGACTTTATTTAACATGTTTTTTTACGAGATATCGATCACTACAGTAATCTACCAAAAAAATAATGGATTTCTTTTTCCCCAACCTAATATAATGTGAAAAATAATAATTTGATGGTATTATAATGATATAATTAAAAAGAAAATTTATATTGCTGTTGAAAATATAAGTGTAATATGTTTTTTTAAGACAATAATGTCTTATATGAATCATATTGTTACAATAATAATTTTATAAAAATAATTAACAATAAGATTATGAAGCTCTACTTGAATTTTAGAAAATTGATATTTATTTCAATTGTTGTAATGTATATTCTGATTATACAGATTTGTTGAAAAAGGATGCTTAATGATAAGTGATTTATGTGAATTAAGTATGTGCGAATAAAATTTAGATTTTTTTAAACATAACTTTCAGCGTTTTATTGCATTTCTTATCACTAGCTTTTAAAATATTATATTTGTAAAAGAATTATTAAAAAGTTTACATTGTGTTATCACTTTTAGGATATAACGATATAACGATATAACATATAACGAAATTGATTGTTATAACATATTGATTGTTATAACATATAATATATAAAATATTACATTTACAATACTGCATTCTTTTTATATAGTAAAATCGAACACACATTTTTTTACGTAAATTCGTGTTATAAAATATCTTTTTTGAAGTATTTTTAAATTATTTTTTGCCATATATGTATATATATATATATACACATATATATACACACACACACGCACACACACAATATTTTCCTTCAATTTCGTGCATCATTTTAAGAATAATATCTAAATATTAGATAATAGATATTACATAATATTTAATAATTGTATTTTATATAAATCTGACTAAAATCGATATGCTCATGTTTTTAAATCACTCATATTTGCAATATCGTTTTTGTTATTAACTTGACGTCTGATATACGTTAAAAGTGCCGTGCACAAAGTTTGTGTTGCAGTCTCCAAAACTTCTTTTGTGTGAAAGCCTATGCTTATACGTAAGAAATTTTTTGCTTCACCCGTATATGAGAATCTAGTACCCGGTATCGCTGATACTTTGTATTCTTTTTGGCACCATTTAACAAACTGAGTACCATCTATCCCTTTAAGAAAACATATATAACTTTATGACAAATAGAATAAATTTATATGTGAATCTATAATATAATTAATGCAATTGAGAAATACATAACAATTTTAAAACTGCATCATGTGATTATTTTAAAATTGTTTTAGTATTATTTTTTATAATTATTCTCGAATATAATTTTTGTAATTATTCTCGGATATAATTGCATAGTAGAAAAATTTCTTATACCCGAAGGAAGATGAATCCAAACGAAGTAACCACCTTTTGGTCGTCGATACGAACAACAGCTGGGCAAAAATCGATCCAAAATTGCACAAAGCGCATCTAATCGTTCCTATAAAATACATTTAAGTTAATGTTGATTTTTGTATATTTCTTTTTATTTATTGCTTTTATATCAAATAATATGACATAAAACATATAAAAATAATTTTATATTAAAATAAATAATTATTAAGTTTTATAAGCAATCCACATATATTCATTTTTGCAATTATATTAAAGATCTTGCAATAATTATTAATATTTTACATAATGATATAGTTTTTGAAGTGTAAAAATGTTCATGATATATAACACACACCCTATAGATTTTTATAATCATATCAAGATATTTCTCCTCAATGTTCTCATGAAGCATACTCGTCATTAATCCAGAAACGTAATGATTAACTCCACCACCACTACACATTATGCCCCTATAAAATATAGTATCAAAAATCGGATAATTAAATAGTTGCTTAATTAATTTCAATATTATGAGCCTTCATAATTTATATTCCATTAGCCAAATATAATTTGTATTAATGCACGACGAATTTATAAAATGTCGCAATATTTAATAACTTTTTAATATTATAAAACTTTAGCGCCAAAATTAACTTGTGTGTGCATGTGATGCATAGATAAATTTGCATTATATACTTGTCTTCAAACAGAAATTATATTTTCTGAAAAAAAAAATGAGTAAAATATGTGCGACTTACGCTGTTCTCACAATGTTAACAATACGCGGACTGCACTCGATCCATCCAAAACGGATCGCTGGCGTAAGGATTTTAGAAAATGAACAGTTTGACACAATGTTTCCTCCTTTGTAATTTGAATCTTTTGGATCATCATAAGAAAATAAGCGTTGTGGCGGAAGTCCTTGTCCATAATAAAGCAAATTGTACACATCGTCGCAGACTACCACTATGGAATTATTTTGCGCGATCTCAACTAAACGCTTGCACTGATCTGCCGAGGAACAAAATTGACCAAATAATCTGTTATTTATGCATGAAAAAATGCATTAGGTTTTCCTATTTACATGTGCCTTAGCTTTTTAATTTTCGCATTTTAATGGCAAAGCCTTATGTATTGTTTGAAAGAAAATGTAATCAAATGTGATCTTTTATTAGCGAATAATGCGGCGAATTATTCAATCGTGATTATATAAGGTAAATTTGTTATATGTAAGATGTTGATTCTTAAATTACCAGGCGACAATGTCATTCCAGTTGGATTATGAAAAATTGGTATCGTATAAAACATCGCCCAAAATATTTTCTGATCATTCAGAAAATAGTTGCCTTTCGTCTTCTCTTCAGCCACTATTTTTTCGAATGCATCTAGATCTACTACGTCATCCTTCATCGGCACTGTGTATATAGAGTATATATAATGGAGTATATATAAATAATAAACAATTCTGTTAGTATATTTTTTAAAATAGAGATGTGTTTTTATTATAAACTATTTTTAAGAAGTTGTAATATAGTTATGATCATGCTATCAATGTTCTGTATGTTATTTTTGTTTATATTTAACACACATTTTCAATATAATAAAAATATCTACATTTTTTAATTATAATTTTTTTTTTTTAACGTGAAATACTTAAATTTTATTTTACTCGTTTTATGAACTAGTAATTTATTCGTAATTCATCTACCTGTGACTATTCTTATTAATGGAAATTGCTTAAAAGCGTCGAGAGCAATCATGTATGTAACTTCCTCTACGAAGATAATGCCGTTTGGTGAAAGTATAGTGTTCAACAACATTTGAAGACCATGCGATGCTCCACACGTTAATATCAGGTGTTCTCTCATTACGGAATTACCGTATCGTCTGCTCAAGAACTTGGCTAATTCATCGCGACATTCCCAAAGACCCGCCGTTATACCATATTGAAAAAGATAGTATTTTCCTTCTTTTTCTTCTTCTTCCTAAAATAATTAATTCCATTAACTGGATTAATTGGATGAGATTGCAAAATATTGAAACATTATATTTTTGAATTATAATTAAATAAATGTGTATATATACATATATTTAGTTTATTTTTACTCATATATTTCAATTAATTAATAATTATATGTATATATTTTCTGGCTTGATATAGAAACATAATTATTAATTGAAATATATGATTATTACATTTTAATCGAAAATTGAAAAGAATATTATGTAAAAATCGTGTTATATCACACTTTCGCATACGTTTGCGTTTATTAAAACATTATGTGAATTATTAAAGTAAATTATTAAAATCATCTTATATGCATTTTTAATACTTTTATAACCTGAGTTAAAAAACTTGGAGTAATTTACTATTAAATTTCAAAATTTTGATATTTACTTTGGTTAAGGTAAATAAATTTTCTTGATTTTATTTTAATTGATCTATTTCTTTTTAGTTTATTGATTATAATTTATTGATATTAATAATTTTAATTAATTTACTTAACCGCTACAGTAGATGTGCAAAAATATAAATATATTATAAAATACAAATAAAAATAGAATATCTAATACAAATAGAAAATATTTGTAGGAGCTTAATTTAATTTTATTTGATTCTATTTTATTTAATCTTACTATATAATAACATAAATTTGTTTCTAAATAATATATATAGTATAAAAAAAGACAGGAAATTACTTTGTGTATTATCGAAAGCACATAATATAATATCTTTTTTAAATTAATCATTTGATAAGGATACGCACAAACAAATATAATGTTAGAATAATTGATCTTACCATTCTATGTCGCGTGGACTTACTCAGCATTTCTACACAATGTTTTAATAAATCAGGGCCAGGTGCCCCTACGGATAAGTTCGTGGCTTCCTGGTTGTAGACATTAAACACCGGATCACCATCAAATAGATGTCTCAAATATGGATCATGAACTGTATTCATGTCGGCTGCTCGAAGTGCGTAATTTTTCACGCCTAATTTTTGCGAACAGTTTACATTAGACATATATGTACATATATATATTATATATATATATATATATATATATATATATATATATATGTGTGTGTGTGTGTGTGTGAATATAATCAATATATTATATAGATAAAATATATAATTTTACAAAGGATTAATTTAAATTTTTTATTTTATGCAATTATAAATATTTTTAATTATTATTATATAAAGCATATTTGTAATAGATATTCAAGACACATTTCCAAATATTATTGATAGCGATGAAACGCGTAAAACATTTAATAGATTTTATTTATAGATTCTATTTAATAGATTCTAGTAATGCTACTTGTGTCACGATTCTTAATGCAAATGAATGATCATATTCTTCTTCTCTGAAAAATTTAACAGTAAAATATGCTGCCTAAATAGTGTTCTATTCTGTCTGTAATTAAATTTATTATGCGTGCAGATGAATGTGTCTTATTTTTAATTTAAATTCTATCTTAAATCTGATTATTAATTTTGTTGTAGACTTAAGAGTATCTCATTAAAATAATTCCTAATATTTTTTCTATTTTTTGATAATAACAGCAGCTTTATAATATAATAGTGAGTCTGTTCTTTATAGTTAAACTGAACTGAATTGATTGTACGGTTGCTTATCTTTCCCCTTTCAGAATAGAAAGAAAAAGATAAACCCTGAACCAGCCAGTTCAGTTATAAAGAAGATTTTATGTCGCTTTAGATCGATAAAGACAAACTATGAATAAGACTGTGAATAAATATTATATAGATATATTATATCTACATACTTTATATATTATACAACTATATATATAATTACCAGATATGATTTAACGTAAAAAATTCCGAAATTCTAAAGTAATATATTCTTTAAAATTATTGAGTGTTCACTGCTGTACGAACATTAAACTTTCTTACGTAAATTGTTGAATTTGATTTGAATTCGTGTTCTCAATTGAACAAAATGATGCGCAACGTTTTTTATCATTTGAGGGAATGCTGGAATTATGAACTTGCACTTTGCAATACTAAAAATATCTCAGACACATATCCATATCGTACGATTATTCACGAACGACTGAGTGAGTGTATAAAATGAGTCGGAGTTGCATATATATGTCTATCCCTTTTCCTCTTTCATATCGTAGACAAGATAACCAAGACTTCTCGTATCATTCCGTATAATTCCGTATAGTTCCGTGCATTTACATCAATCACCAAAGAACATTGAATGTAATTATTTTTTTCTTCACGTACGAAAAATGATATTACAATATGAAGTTGTTTACCTCACATATGTATCTGGACAAGCTTTTTTTACGATTACCTATATTTGTAGTATTATAAATAAATATCGAAATTTTTTTTTCTTGCATTTCTTATCAGTGTATCTCGTATCAGCCTTTTACTAATTATTATTAATTATTATTATTGTAGATCATATGATTCCCAATGCAGATAACACAGTGAATAATCGATTTGGCGAGATCTATATCTGAAAATTTCTTTTTTTTTATTATATCTATCTCTTAATAACTTTAAATATTTTAAACAAACACAATTAAAATTTTTTATTTAAATAGTTTTATTGTTATATTTATTCATAAAAAATAAATAAAAGCAATTAAATGAATGTAAAAGTAATTTAAAAAAGCCAATACGCAGAGATACTTATTATTTCTGTTCACCATATAACTATTTATATAATTATTATATAATTATTATATAATTTATTATATTATTATATATATAATTATTTTTTACTAATATAAGTTTTGTTAGAAAAAGAATATTGATAATTTTAGATAACTTATTTTAATCCATTTTCAGATAATAAAAGCTTATAATGATTTATTAATGTTAATAATAATCAAGCATCTAGATATTTTGGATAAATATATGCTAAATTATACTGGAAAAATAATGTACAATAAAATAAAGTAAAGTGTAATATCCTATCTCGTTCGAGGCTAATTGCTAGATAAGCTTTATTGATAAAGGCTATGCCTACTACTATACTATTAATTACTAATACCAATTATTAATTATTAATATCAATAATTTCGGTTAGTTGTCATGTAATGCCTATATAATTATATGTTAATTATATGCATGCCTGTATAATTATATGCATATATATTTATATATTAGTAATTATATAACTATATATTAATTAAAAGATAAAGTAAGAAAAGTAAGAAAAAATTAGAATTTATTTGAATCTTTATAAAATGGTGATTTTCTATATTTTTGAACTTATTAGTATTAACGAAGCATTTAAATGTGCTGATTCCATTAATTTTATATGTACTTTTAAACAGTTAAATTTTATTTTTATTTTTTTAAAAGGATCTATTTTGAATCTTTGAAAAATAAATACATTTTTTTAGATTTTTTGCAGCGCAAGAAGTAGCGCAATTTGATAAAAGCCTTTCTTTTTATTATATTAATACGATATTATTAAGTACTTCAATAAAAATTTTTAACAAAAATTTTTTTGTTTTGTTTTGAAAATTATGCGAATATTTGCAATTTATTGTATATTTATATTAATTTCATATACAATGTGCATAAAATATGCAAACATAATCTGTTCTGTCGAATGTAGCTCAACTTTTCATGCACATCGTGTATGAAAATATGAATCTGCATATATTCACATAACTTTTAAAACAAAATTTTTTTAAGCTGTAAATTTTCATTCAAATACTTAACAAAATTGTATTAATATTGTAAAAAAATAAAAAGTTTTTATCAAATCGTTGCGTTGCAAAAAAAATTTTTTAAATGTACCCCTTTTTCGAAAGTTCAAATGGGTATGTCTCCTTAAATTTCTTTTGATACTCTTTTGTTATATGTTTGATTTACTTTTATATATTATATGTTTATTTATATGTTTATTATATGTTTATTTTGCTTTTGTATATTTGACATTATGATTGTATTTTTTATTTTTTTTTATATAAATATTTTATGCAAGTGTGCAAAAAAAAAAAACGAAAAAGAAATTATAGCATTTAATAAAGCTTTAAAATTAATTTTCTAATCGATATTAAATGAAATATTTATTTGGTATGTATGGATAGTATCTTGTAAAAATAGCAGGCGTGTGCAAATGAGATTCTGAGAATTAAAGGAAAATATTCGATAAATACAATCTTCCTTCTTCATACATAAATTTTCTTTATGCAAATATACATTGAAATAACGTGTACCACAATGTGCATCTAAAAAAAATATCGCTGAAAAATATTATGTAAACTTCACGCAATTATTTAGGTTCAAGAAAGATATGACAAGTGATAAGAATGATTGTTCTTTATTACAATAAATTTTTACGATATATAATGATACAATAAAGATCTATAGGTTCTATGTCCACAACCGAATGGCAAATGCAACTCCTCGCAGTTACGTAATGTTAGATTACAATGTACAATTCCTAATGAGAATGCTCAGTCGCAGTCCAATTTACATTTACAAGCCCAAATGTGCGAGGGGGGAGACAAAATGGAAAGACGTTTCCTCTTGGTTCGCTTTACAGAAATCACATATCTTTCCTCGTGCGGCGATTAACGCGTCGCAGTGAATGATATATTACAAAAAGAATCTGTTGTAATAATAATAATAATTAGTAATACTTAACACAATGTACACGATACGTATTGGCTTACATCGTTACACGAATAAGATGCGTAACTGCACGGTATGTGGCGAGATTGGAAATCTGTTTTGAATTTCTTGCACGATAATATTCGATAATATTAGTCAATAATATTTTTCGTAATATGTATATATAATAATTAATTTTATTAATTATTTTATTTTATTTCGATTATCGCGGAATATGATGGCGATAATGTTATCAAGGAAGATGCGCAATACCTTGTGCTGAGAAAAAGTAACTGTCATTCAAAAAGAAATGCAGAACAAATGTTTTTAAAGTACATCATCTTTCTTACTTGAAAATTATATTAATCGTTTTATGTATTATACTGTAAAAAGATATTGGCATCATAAAATAATATGTATATTTATGTATATGTATATACATAAGATAATATATATACAAATATATATGTATATACAAGGTGTCCTATCAAAAGTGATTATCTTTTAAATAAACAACATAGACCGTAAGGAATATATCAAATTAATATATCAAATTAATATATATCGAATTAAATTGTACTTTATTGTAAGCATAGTGGTTGCTTCCAAAAACTATCTGTGTTAACAAATTCATTTTAAACTGTGCAATAACTTTTATCATATCATTTAAAATATATTCACATTATAAAAAAAAATATTCATGTTATAAAAAAAATTAGGCATATCTTCGTTTGTTAACACAGATAACTTTTGGAAGCAACCATTAAGCTCATAATAGAATTCAGTTTGAACTATTTAATTTGATATATACTTGTTCAAGTCAACAAGTGTTTGTTTTTTAATTTAAAAAATAAAAGGAGATGACCACTTTTGGTGGTATCCTGTATATACATATATACATATTTTTTTATAGTATGTATATATATATATATATATATATATAAATGTGTGTGTGTGTGTGTGTGTGTGTGTGTGTGTAATGTGTATATGTGTATGTGTGTGTGTGTATATATATTATTTTATGATACTAATATATACATATATTGTATATAAATATTATCCCATGATGAACGTCTTGGAATGACTTTAGTTACTTTATAATAATAATAAGAAAAATATGAAAATTTGTAAATTGGAGCTACTAATAACAATAATATATGTTAAAAAGATTTGTTTAAAAAATATATAAAATTAAAAACTATATATGATATATAGATGATCCGATATCGTCATTGCGTTTCCTTCTAAAGTGAAAATTATAATAATTTTATCGATTTAAAAATATTGATAATTTTGCTAGAGGAAATCGTCAATCTCGCCCACTCCCATGTACTTCTCATCTACAGCAGATGTAAGGCTCGTATAGGATAGAGCGAAATTTATTAAATACAGCGAAGATTCGTTTCGCATTCATAAAATTTGTTCTTTCATGTACGCTCATTCTTTCTTTCTTCTTTTTTTTTTCTGTACAACATGGCACGTCCTATCGTACTATTATTCGATACGGCTGCTATCGTATTCTGTCGGCGTATGATTTATACTTATTGCGTACAAATACTCTCCTTCATTTTACGCTCGTGGAGGTTTCTGTTCGCTACTCTACTCGCTAAACTATATACAAATCGCGTTTCGTATATAAAAATCGAAATAATTCCCGGTCCGGGAGCAATTTTATTAGCCCCATTATAAAGACGATGGCATAAGAGGAGGGAAAAACGCACTCCGTTCGAGTCTCATTGCTCTTCCATACTTAAGTAGAGTCATGTTTTGCCCTCGTCGTGATGCAGATGTGGATCTCGACACGAGAGAGCGAATTTATCCTCGGCAGTAAAATAGGACAATGCAGATTTCGCTGCCGTAGCTTACTGCGGGAAAGGAAGGAAGGTGCTATCATTGCCGTACTTGAGTGTTTTTAGGCGAAAGTAAAATAATTCGTATCACAGTCAGCGGCATGTCGCACAAATGATTTGCCCGATTGCATTAATGTCTGACAGTTTGAACGATGAATAATTAAATTCTTTTCTTAGTTCTCTTTCAAAATTCTCATTTTATTATATCGTAAGGCGATGAAGCAGATGAAAACAAGAAAGATCGTTAAATAGATTTGATTAATTAAGGACATTATTGCAAGCTGGCGTTTGTGGCGAGACCGCTTAACTTTCGTCAATCTAAGCAAAAGATCTCGTAAATGCTGTGTTAAAATACTTTTAAAAGCATTGAATTCCTTCCAATGAGAACTCATCGAATATGAATAAAATGTGTTAGTTAATTATTGCCATTTCAAGTATATTCTATGCGTGAATTATTATGCCATATAAATTTAGAATTAATTTACATTTTTTTCCATCATGCTGTATATCAGCATCATATAAATACATTTATAATTGATAGTATATATTTTACATTTCCTATAAAAAAGATGTAAGATTTGTTATTTTAACAAAATAAGATATTGTTAACAAAGTTGTTCTGCGTTTATGAATAAAATAAAAAAATGGTAACAAACTTCTAAAAAAACACATTGAGCGATCTCCTGGGATATGTATAAAGTATTTCGCCCGATATAAAAAAAAATGCCTAAAATAGTTTTTGCACCATTAAAGATTTAACAACGACCACGAATCTTTTTATAACTCGCGCGCGGTCGCTGTGGACAGCCTTAATTCTTCGACGTTTCGCATTCTTTCTTGTGGCGCTATAATCTTTTAATTATAAAATTTTTAATCACGCCGAAAAAATATTGTTCTCTATTTTCGACCGTTCGTTGAAAGATAGATATCATCATTGTGAACATTAGTTTTCACAGATATCTTTATAAGATAGTAAGATAGTAGTAAGAAAAAAAAAAGACAAGACCGGTTTAAGGCTATGAGAATCGTAGAAGACATTCTCTAATTCCATTTTCTACATTTTAATTATTAAACATGCATACAAAAATTTAAGAGAATTTATTTTTGCAATAACAAATTGCCTTAAACCAGTCCGAAATGAAGCTAGTAAGCAGAGACGATCTTGGACGTTGTCGCTGCAAATTAAGTCCTAGGATATTCCTTACATCCTCGAGAAACTAGTACGAAAAGTAATTTATTTACAAGCCACGACAAATGGCACGTTAAGAATATCTTTGCACTACTTGTTCGCGAGCATCGTCGTCGCGCGATTTTCGTTTCCGGCACGTCCTCGTATAGTCTCTTTTTTTTTCCTCGTCTTATTTATATAGATATATCTTTATATCTCATAATATATCCGTACAAGAGTCTCTCTAGCTTACATCTAATCACAATCAAGCGCGGCACTTGAGCGAAGTGTCCTCTCTAAGTACAGTAGATCCTTCTTGGAAATTGTATGAGTAACTTCAGTGATGAGTTCATACATTCGTTTTCGTTTGATTTACCTTCTTCCCGAACGAAGCAAGGGCTTTTTCGATATAATAACCTCTAGTCTCATAGAATTATGAGCTTCTTTTAATTTTTCGATAAAGATCACTGGAATCACACTGTGGTCTCGTTTTTTCTGAACGGTTTCAACGGTTGCAATTCTCGTTCCAACCGGTCAAAATCGTTGTAATACTCGTGATCCGATTCCTCTTCAGAACTCCTCTGTCTAATTTGAGATCCAAAAGCGCCGTTCGTTAGAACTTTCTCCAAGTCCAATGTAGGGATACCCAGAGTTTGCGGCGTCAATGGGCCTTCGTCCTGTGACATTAGATATTCTGGATTGTCCAACGATGTTTTCCCTTGAATCGTCAGAAAGTCTGGATATTTCCGAAAGCCGTTATTCAGATGCTTCGATTCGGATTCTAGAAATAAAAATAATTTAAATAAAATAAAATAAAATAAAAAGACAATAAAAAGTAACAAAATAAATAAATAATAAATTGTAACTATAAAAATAATATATAAAATATAAGAATATAAATAAATAGTAAAATATAAAAATAATAAATTAATTAACAATTATATGCAAAATTACTTATACGTAAATATAATGAAAAAAGTTTTTAAAAGTAAATTCTATAATATAATGTATTGATTCTCAAGGATATGTATGTATGTTACAGGATATAGATGAAGTTGAATTTGTGCAAAAATAGTAGCAAATTTCTCTTTTACTTACCTGTTGATTTAGATTCTCCGATGAGATCCATGTATTGTGTTTTATTGGCTGGCAGTTGCGGCGACGGCATAAGATAATCATCTTCATCTAATGGTAAATCCAGTTTCAGATCTCCCACTTGAGCCTGTTGACGCCCTGCGGTATGTACTTTAATCTCAAAACAATCGTCCGTCACGTCGCAATCTGAAATTAAAATTCATTATTTTTGATTATATGATAAATTCAGCATGATTGACATGTATAATATGATTTAACAATCGTCGAATAATGCTGCATTCTTTACACAGAAAATTCCATTCAATTTCTTCAAGATTTAAGCTGCTTTAGTCTACTTACCTCTAACACCAACCATCTTCAACGGATCTGAACAGTATCTCGAACTCGAGCCGTCAGATCCTACGACGTGTCCGCAATGACCATTGGGATGTGCGTAATGCGTGTGCTGACTCGAATTGCCGGCCTCATGCGATGCACTTCCGTTCCCGTGATTTCCACCGTACCTCAAGAGTTCCCTATCCCAGTTTTGTTGATTTTGCGGCGTCGGAGAATCAGCGGCGAGAGGTTTGCCATTTGGCCAACATTTGACCGATGTGTTCGGCAGTGAACCGGAAGTACTTGATGCGGATATCACAGGCGGAAGCGGGGCCCGTGATTTAGGCTGCAGGTACTCTTCAGCATCCACCAGAGCTTCTGGACCATCCATTGCCGATGCGAGATTTCTTATCATCTCTTTTTCGTCCTGAAAATTTATATTAGCATTCAAGAAAATGTATTTCGTAGAATTTAAAAAAAAAATTTTCTGTCATATTTAATTATTGTAAAAAAATTATATTAAAGTATTACATGCTAATAATATGCTAATTTTTATTTTTTAATAATTAATAATTCTTACAAACTGATGTTATCATTGTAGTCTAATATCTAATATAATTTTAATTTAACTTTTATTTTACAATTTTGTTTTATAATTTTAATTTTAATGTCTAAAATATAGAATATATTTTTTTATGTTTGATTGAATCTACAAATAATGATATGAAAAACTTAAAGTATTATTGACAAGATTATAACACAATTATTACAATTCTATTTTAATTTATCAATAATTTTTTCTTTAACTAATCGATATAATTGCTCTGTAATAATAATCTTTTGTCTTTTGCAAACAAAATAATATAACTTACCTGTAATGTATACGATGGCAGTCTCATGTATTTATCTCCTTTAATGGCAAGATATCGACCAGGATCTCTGGACATTTTTGCGAAGTCTTCGGCTAATTCCTTAAAGCTGGGTCTAGATTCGGCGTCAAGCATCCAGCATTTGATCATGATCATGTACACATCGATCGTGCAAATCGCGGGTTGCGGTAGTCTTTCGCCTTTTTCCAACAGTTCGGGTACATTTCGGGCAGGGACATTTTCGTACGGTCTACCACCGTAAGTGAGAACTTCCCAGATGGTCACTCCAAAAGCCCATACGTCCGACTTATGAGTAAACACTCGATGCTGAATGCATTCTAATGCCAACCACTTGATCGGCATCTTCCCGCCCGCGGCCTTATACTGTTCTTCGTTAATGTCCAACAGTTTAGCAAGACCAAAGTCGGTAATCTTCACGCAATTTGGAGTTTGTACGAGAACATTTCGCGCCGCTAAATCTCGGTGAACCAATCTCCTCTCCTCCAGATAGGCCATACCTCTTGCGATCTGCGTACACCAATTTAATAGCGGCTTTGAACCGATTTTGTCCTTGTATCTGCGTACAAAGTCCAGCAAACATCCTAAGGGCATCAGCTGAGTCACCAACATCATCTGCGACGTCATGCATACCGCAAGTAACTGCAGCAGATTTGGATGTTCAACGCTGGCCATGATATAAGCCTCGTCGAGAAATTCTTTAGACGTATTCGCACCCGTGCCATCATGGAGGACTTTTATAGCGACCGGGATCTTCACGTTCTCCCCTTCGGGCACCCAAACGCCTTTATACACATTACCAAAAGCACCATAACCCAGTATACCGCCCTTTCTCATCTCCTCTTCTTTAATTATCCGTAACTTGGCCAGATTTGGTTTTACACCTGTCGGTCGAAGCGGTTCGTTGTCGTCTAAACCTGTCAGAGCCATCGTCATCTTCACCGTATTCTCCTTGGCTTTTGTCCTCATCCTCCAGAAATATATTATCGCAATAAAGACAGCGAGCAGAAACATCGTAACGAGCACAATCCCGGTCAAAATAGCTGGTTGAAGTTCATTATCCATTTGAAAGCCTAGGCCTACTGTCTCTAAAGAACAATACGGTTCGCTATCTGGAGGAAAAATCTTGTGAGGATATTCCGGTGGACAAATTTCCGTGCAATTAAAGGACGTTGAATTATCACCGAGATCGCCATCCTAAAATATATGAATTATACAAATTAATTAGGGCATTAAACTGTTTAACTTCTTTCTCTCTCTCTCTCTCTCTCTCTCTCTATATATATATATATATATATATATATATATATATATATATATAATCTCTCTTTAATATAAAATGTATTATAAATTACAATAACAGAGACTTTAACATCAATATACTTGTTATATTATTAGCTTATTT
>JBCAUJ010000001.1:13027765-13073503 GCA_038406275.1 Cataglyphis albicans
TCTTATTTTTTTGCTTTTTGTTATTTTGTTATATATATATATATATATATATATATATATATATATATATATATATATGCGTGTAATCTAAATTATATTTTTAATGTTGCATGTTACTTACAAAATAAATTTTGTAGTTTCGACATTTGTAGCATTGATTGGGGCCTGGTCCAAAACACCCTCGACACTCCCCGAAGCACGGTATACATAGCTGTGTGTCAGCATCCGCGAAATGATCGGTAGGACATTCATCCTCGCATTGCTCTCCTCTCTTGTACTTGGTGCATTGTTGACACACTTGCTCGTGGAAGCCATATCCCGTGCACTTCTTGCAACGTGGGTGGCACTTGCGACAGACTGCCTTTCCGGCAAGAGGTTTTAAAGCACCTTGCTCCTGCGGACTCACCCACTCATAATAATGTCCTGTAAATGTGATAACAAAACACACTTCATTTATACAATATTATAGATTTTTTTTTAATTTTAAATATAGCATTTTATTTTATAAAAAATTATATATATATATATATATATATATATATATATATATATATATATTTTAGTGTCCCATTATCATAAAAATGCAGGAATTAATTTATTATTGTATCATTGCTTTCAATAATGTTTATTATAACGATATCCATTCTTATATACTTATATTTATATAAAATGCATAACGTAAGATAATTTTTCTACAATATTATAATTAGGCTATTAATTGATTGATATGTTAATAGAAAAAATGTGGCGAAAAGTAAAGAGCGTCATGACTTACCGTCAGGACATGGCTCTTTCTTCTGCAAACATCCCTCTGGTACGTGCCCATTCATAATTGCCTTTTCGCAACTATGACATCCGTTGGCGCCTATGTTGTTCTCCGGTCCCTCGCAGCCGCCTACGCAGTTCTCGTGGCAGTGTTTACATTGGCCGTTGTCATTGTACTTTGAGGACGGGCACTCGGGCACACAGAACGGCCCATCTCGCACGTGTTTGCACTTGATGCATTGGTCGGCGTTAGGTCCGGTGCAGGAGCCGTCGCACTCTTCGTGGCACATCTTACAGGTCTTTTCGTCCGCTTGATAAATTCTGACAACATAATCATAATCAATCGTTAAACAATATATATCGAGAAACGTCGCATAAGAAAGTAATATGTAAAGTCAAAGATGAACGCAGAAAAAAGAACTAGAGCAAACAAAAAGATAAGGCTTAGAAAAATTAACAAAAATAAAAAATAAGGTAAAGAGATATGTGAGAAAAAGTTGCTGGATTATAATTAATGCTCAAATTGCGTTGCGTATGTTCGCCACACACTCACTCCATTCAAGATTTAATATATGTGCTGTTTAAAGCAATTACGATGAGATGTGCGGCGTGATATGTAACTTGCTTACAAAATATAAATAAAAATAAAAAAAATAGAGAGAATTATGGTTCAAATTTTTCTTAAAGGATTTCGATTTACCTTTAATCCATGAGCTAGGAAAGCAATTTTGATTGGAGAGAAATTGTTTACGTTATTGGAAATTTTGATTTTGTATCATGTAATATTTCGATGCTTGTCGACTTACCCTGGCGCAGTGCAATCTTGAAGACAATCATTTCCTAGGATAAAGTTCTTGCATGACAGACATTGCGCCGGTCCAGGTCCCCAGCATCCTTCATCCGAACATTCCTCATCACACACGAGACCATCTTTCACTGTAATTCAAAATCAATATTCTGTATAATTTTTATATAGAAACTTGTATAATTACTATAATAATTTTTTATATAGAAACTTATATAATTAACTATAATACTTTTTTGTTTATATTAAATTAAATAAATATTATGTATTTAAATATTGATGTAATAATACTATTATATTAATTCTATTTTTAATTCTATAGTAATTTAAAAGGATGAAAAAACTCGCTGTTAATTTATTATAAGAAATGTAATAGTTAAGATTAGCAATACTTAGAGGATTACTTTTCTTTTTAAATTAAGAAGCTAAGTTTATGCGTTTTTCTTTTACACTTATGTCTAAAGCTTTTTATCAAACTTACCACATTCGCTTTCATTTCGATTGTTCGACAGAAGACTTTCATGCTCCGATGATTTTTTGATTCTGCTCCAATTAATACTCTGCGCGTAACATAAATTTTTGTTCTCCAAAATGGCAATCGAACCGGAATAAATCTTCTTCAAGGAACTAAGTCCAAACGACACGAGAGAAGTCTTGACGATGTACAACGACGCAAAGTATTCCGTGAGCGTCCTGCCTCCGATCATTTCAAGATTGCGAAAATATGAAAGATTCTTGAAATCAGGGTGATCTCCTTGGATATTAAGATAGCCCGTGATCTCTTTTAAAGTTCTGAAGACTTCTAACTCGTCGGGATGCATCCTATCGTATCGTTTGCCGAACGTGTAATTTGGATAAACGTGCTGGAAGCCCTCGAAGCTCTGATCCAGGATTGTGATGGATCCTTCGATGATGGTGCAATCCTTAAAAGTGTTAATGTTACCAGAATGCACTTTCTCAACGCCCTTGCAGGTTTTCGGACAAGGACCATCGCAAGGAACACACTCGCCGTTCATTGCCTTCTTCTTTTGTGGACAGGATCTCACACACGCGCCATTGTCTTTCAAGAGATGTTCCGGACAGCGTCTCACGCAGGTTGCTCCGTACGCGTATTTCCCATCAGGATTAGCTTCCCACGAATATGTTGTTGGATTATATCTGGAAGGATTATTAATTAATTTATTCTCTTATTAATTTTATATCATGTAAATATTTAATTTACATGAGTAAGCCATATGGTTAATTTTGTTGCACATTAAATTATTATTATTTAGATAAATATTATTTTAATTTTCTATTGTGTGTAAGGGACCTTTTGCAATATCACTTTATAGCAAAAATGCAGATGCGTGATGTTACTATATTACTCACTTTTGCATGGGCGGGCATTCCTGCGTGCACACGCCATCGTCGAAGAAATTCTTGCAGGCAAGACAGTCGCTCTGTTTGGGTCCGGTACAGCCACCGGCGCAAAAAAGATGACAACACTCGCGTGGATTAGGACCAAAACATCTGCCCTGCCAGCACTGAGGCGAACAGTTCGTCTTCGAGTACCTTTGACAGTTTTCCGGGCCCTCACCCCAGCAGCCCTGTTCGCAACTTTCGTCGCATTCCGGACATACGCGTTCCGGCGATGTAAAATTGTATACGTAAAAATATCGTCCGGTTTGACCGGTGATTATTTCCTCCCAATTGATCGTCTTGATATGGCAGAGATTGTAGTTGTTGTACATGCCCACGCTCCCATTGAGTATATCTATGGTGAAATCAATCGCGGCGAATTAGACATGAATGATTAAATTTCTTCTTTAAATATTGCTCGTTCAATGTCAGTTGATATCGCAAGATGATTTATCAATTTTTTTATAAACATCTAATTTTTTAAATATGTTTGTTTACTTGTGTGAATAAGGCGGTGCTTATCATAACTTAAAATAAATTAAATATTAATCTCATTGAGATTTTTCAATTATAAATAAATGAGTAAATATTCAAAGATAAAAAAATTTGTGATGTGTTTGTATCTGTATTAGCTTGAACAAGAGAATCAAGAAGTAAAAATATACCTCTAAGGGCCGGCATCTCCAAGTTGTGCATCTGACACATTGTGACAAACAGGGCGAACTCGTGGTCGTGAATATTGAGCTTAAAGAGGGTTCTACCACGAATGATCTGCAGTCTCGGGAGGACGATCCTGCGCACGTCCACGTGACTGATGAGGACGTAACCGGTGACCTCCCGTATATACTGGAGGAAGCTGAGGTCGAAGGTTTTGTTCTGGAGCCATGTGATCTCCAGATTACCATCGACGTAAGTACAGTTGGTGTACCGGTCTCGAAGATTCCGGTAGTGATGTTGTTTGTTGGACGGCACGGAGAGACGGCCATTGGTACCGATGCAAACTGTAAGCATAACGATTAACATTTATAAATTACATTTGTAAATCTATGTGAACATTAAATTATATATAATATGGAATATAAGTAAAATATAGAAAGATTATTGTTATTTGGATTGTCATATATTCTTTTCTAATTTCTTTTAAAATTAGAAATAAATAATTCATACATAATTATAAATAGTGTGCGTGGCAACAATATATAATTACACTTATATATTTACATCAGCTAGTTAATGACACAATAGAAAGAGCATAAATATATATTGATTATATTATATTATTCATTAGCTTAATATTTATTTTTAAGCTCTGTGCCAATTTATTGTTGAATAAATTATATTAAAGCTGTGTAAATTTAACGATAATTATTCATCAATAAATGACATGTGACATGTGACAGTAATGTATCTTCCAGATACATACATTTGTGGGTGTTTAATACGACACGATTATTGAGCAATTCAAATAACGGTTCCGAGAATAAAGCCAAATATTGTGATTGAGGATGCGTGATTTCTATGTAATAGAAGAAACCGTCATTCATTTCCGATTACGATAGTTTGTAGGCACCCACCCACACTTAATGGTATATTCCCGCGATCTACAGATAGCGTTTTATCTACGAAACGTATATTGGTGGGCGAATCATGTACATAAAGAACTGTACACGCGCTGCTATGATTTCGTTGTGCAATTATCTGTCTTGAGTCGACTGCGCTTGAGAATAACTAACGCGTACACAGGAGACACAGTGTTTGTAAGATTCGTATGTAAGTTATTATAATAAGCTATTATAATAAATGTTTGGAGTATTACAGAACGGAGTAAGCCATTCTCAGTATTAATATCGAAAATTATTATATAAAAATTATTATATATATATAATGAATTTATATATAATAATTTTTATATATAATTTTATATATAATTTATATATAATTTATATATAATATTTATATATAAATTTTACACATAAAAGAGTTGTTATTTATGTAAAATAAATTTAATATTTGATTCTTCTCTCAAAAAATCACAATGTTATATTTTTTAGTATTAAAAAAGTAAAATTAATGTTTTTATCGATTTATATAGAATATTATTCTTATCGTGCATTTTTTTCATATGCTTTAGTAAAAGGAAACGTACTCGTTAAATATATTTATATAAATTTTCTCTCGTTTATAATGCAACGATGAAGTCGATCTTTTTATCGGAGGAAAATCTTATTACTACAAACACTCTTTATTCTTTATTATTGCATAGTTTCTTTATTAGAAATAAATTATAAGAAGAATAAAAAGTGAAGAATCTGCCGATATTATATCCTTTCACAATTTTTTCTTAACAAGTCAAGTCAGCTGGAGAAAGAGTTTGCTCTTTTATTTTTGTTTCACTTATTTTCTTATTTAATCTTTCATATTTAATTTTTATATAAAATAACTCCTTGAAAAATATTAAAAAAAAAAGGAAATAGAAGAAGAAAGAGATAACAAATTTTGAAATACTTGACAACTCAGTAATTACGACTAACGATTAGGAGGACCAACGACATCATAATGTACGTCAGAAATTAATCGAGCGGCCAACTTCTCCTGATAAAGCGGCCACGTATAAAAGAAAGCCTTGTACTTTTATTAGATAGCTTCGCAAGTTCCTTACTCGCGGAGCAAAGAAAGAACTGCCGCGATGAAGAGCATAGTCGCACGTTTACTCTCCTCCGGAATTCGGTTTTGCTCGCAGCTTAAATCTCGACTCGCATCCTCGCAACACACAGTTCGCAAACAAGCGGCGGCGGCGGCCGCCTTTCGCTGCGATCGGCATGCGGTACGAAAAGAGCGGTCTTAATCTGATCGACGATCGGGATCATGCGAAAATAATTGCACGGTAAGGACGTTCTTCTTGCGCGAGATATCTGAGGGAGATGCATTGCAGAAGAAGGCCTCGACGTCGGATATCACAAAGAGGAAGAACAGACCCGTGTACTCGAGTACCGGGTATTTGTATCGACCAGATGCTACCGATGAGAGAGTCACGGTACGAATACATGTATGAAAATACATCGTGACATGGCGCCAGGACTCGGGAATGCGGGTCGAGCGTGCATCTGCATCGGCGATGGGACCCGCCGCAGGTTTTCTGCCGTCCTATCTCGCGAATCCGAGTCGCATCAAAGATGAACGACTTGATCGTCATAATGAAGAGGTATGGCAAATATTTGTCGAAATTACTATGCCTGATAGTTTTTCGTCCAAGAAGAAATAGCGCTGTGAAATCGCAGAATTTGTGGTTAGCAAATGAAGCAATTTTTGTCATCGGATAAAATTTTCTTCGAGAATTTATTACATTACTTATTCTCGAGATTGATGGACACTGAATTAAGGATGTTCGGGATGTACAATAGTAGCGAAAAATTGTCAAAATTAAAAAGAAAACATTTCTTACGTTTATACTGTTTGAAAAATTAAAAAAATAAATTCGGGTTATGAAGAAAATTAAAGTATCATAAAATAATATGAATTTTCACGTCTTTGTAAAAGAAAATAGTTGTAATTAATATTTTTCCTAATTTATGGCAAAACTTTTGATCTTGAATATCCTCTGAAATCAACTGCAAAAAACAATGAAAAACGAGTAATTTGCAGAAAGGGAAAAAAAGACAGATAATATTTTTCTACAATTTTTAGTAAATAACTTTTAAACGAATTAGTCTAAATCAAGTTTTGCACAAATATTTATTAAAATTTTCTCAATATATGTGAAAATTTTTATTTTATTGATAATATTTTTTCTTTGTCAAATTTGTCAATAAGTTCTACAATAGGTGATTTTTTATAAGAATCAATAATAACTTTAAATTTAAATAACTTCCAAACCAATAAGAGAATTGTGCTTAACTTTTGCACAAATATTCAGAAGAAATAGTTAGAACAATCTATGAAATTTTAATGCTTTTATTAATATTTCGATATATGTCACATGCATTCTTAAGCATCAATCAGATTTCTTTTATTTGTTGAAATATTCAACAATTCTTCAAATAAGAAACAATGAGCAATATGAAATAACAGGATTTATGATTTGATAAATAAAATTTTTCTTCGAAATCGTTCTCCGATGAAAAATTAATGAAAGAGCAACTTTTGTTAATTAAAAACGCAAACGATTTTATTTCTGAGAAACGATACACTATTCATTGTATATTCTGTCTCGTCGATATCAAGTCATTTGCTATGTTACAACAGAAAATTTTCTATTCTCATTACCTCTCGGTATCGTGTTGCATTCTATGCTGTTCCACTTTGTTCTGTCTTAAGGAAAATAATCGTGTCATAGAGATTCCACAAGAATAAGAATAATGAGCATTTGTCCAAAACTATTTAAAGATATATCTTCTTTTTCTCTTCTTGAACATTTCCTACATTAGTTTTGTGCCTTTATAAAATGTTACCACCAACAAATTAATTTCTAATTTCAAAATCAAATATCATTAATAATTTAGTTTCTATTACCTTCAAGATTGTACACTTTCACTCGTAGTATAAATAGAAAGAACATGCAGTTAAAATTGTTACTTTCTTTTTTTTTAAACTCGTAAAGTTTAGCATACTTTAATCATACCTCGATCTTCTCTCGGAACATGGGTTAAAACCACAAAGTAATAAATCATCCCCGGCAAACCAAAATACGTTTTGCTTCGTACATTTTATTTTATTGCTTATATGTGATTATCAATGTTATATAAAAAAAAATAATATACACGAGTCCTTGACATTTTTACAGCTAGTAAAATTTTTACAGCTAGCAATCGATAGAGAATGCACCGTCCGTCAAACAAATTACGATCTAGACCGAAGAAAATAACGATTCGAACCGACACGTCGTGAGGAACTTATGCTCGCTGCAAGGTGATTCGATAAAAAGGAATACCACGAGCGTGATGGCCATACGGATAAACGTTTTAGACAGGATGGAGGCTCGCTGAGAAGTGTCGGTTAAGGTCGGCGGGCCGACACGTTCTTCGTTTTCGTTTTCCTACCTTCGAGGCTTACTCTCTCTCGCGCGCTGCACGAAATTCATCATTAGATCCCTCGGGACCCGGGGATACAATCCGGCAGAAACGTGGTGATTATCCCCCGATGGCTGGGCCGCGAAAATTGCCCGGCGAGAGCCGCTCTTTCTCTCTCTTTCGCGCGTAGAATTAACATTCTGCCAAATTTACGACGCTCGCACCGTAGCCGAAGACAATAGCGGCGATATATTGATTACGAGCGTGATGCGAATATCGCCTTCTTCATTATTATCTGCAAAGTTTGTCGAAAATTCAAACTACGAGCGATTATAATAATTCGAAAATAATGCAAGTAATGATTATTATAATTGAGGAATTAATTTTGTTTGCCACGATATTTCTTATAATCGCTTCGGAGATGAGTTTAGCCAAAGTGGCCAATTAAAAGAGAAATTTTTAAGAGAAAGAACAACAAGAAAAAAGAAGGCATATGACGATAATTTAATTCATAATTCAAAGAAATTCTCGTATAAGTTTATAAATATACAGAAGCCTCTCTCTCTCTCTCTCTCTCTCTCTCTCTCTCTCTCTCTCTCTCTTCGAGTGTTGTAAAAAAAATAATACTTATGCCTAACAATATATGTATAATGAAAAGAGAATGACAGCCTGAAAGTTTACAGTCTTAAATATAGTTTTAAATGCGTGAACGATAAATCTGACAAAAACCGCGAAGTATAAGAGGCGCAGAGGACGCGCAGGGCATGAAGAAACGAGCGACCGAGACAGAACGCCGAAATCCCGCGGTGAGGTTTCTTTTGTGAAAGCAGCACGTCGCGCTGAGCCATACGTGGTCCACACCGACCACCTTCTAGGAGGAGAGCATCGATTTTTATGCGGCACTTTAAAATGCCTCCTTCGCCTCCATTAAAGGCCCAAAGTAATATGAAATAACCACATGCTGATGGCGGCGGCGGCGGCGGCGGCGGCGACGGTGCCGTTTATTTGAGCTCGTAAACATCGATACTGTCGAGCTCGCGCAATCCCTACCATCAAAATCGTTTCTGGGTTCTAAAGCTTCTCTTTGCCTGCTCTCTTTCTCTCTCTCTCTCTCTCTCTCTCTCTCGATGCCTCCGTAAAAGAGAGCCGTCGGCTAAATGCCCGACGAAATGAAACCCAGGTATCGTAAACGCGCGAAATAACTATCGGCTCGAGCTTGTTCAGAAAAGAGAAAAAAAAACTTCAAGGTGAGAATGAATTTCAGAGAACGGATAAGAGTAAGAAAAATTGAAACTGCGAAAGAAAAAACAGATAAAGAAAGAACGTATTGAGACAAATCCACTGATAAGAAAAATGTAAGATAATGAATAAATAAATCACAGAAAAAAATATAATAATGCAGAAGAGCATTATAAGAAACATATATATATAAAAAATTAATAAATAATAAATTAATAAAAAATTGATATTAATATAATAAAAGATTGATAAATAATTAAAATTAAAAAATAACAAAAAAAAGAAAGAGAAAGAGAGAGAGAAAGAGAGAGAGAGAGAGAGAGAGAGAGAGAGTGCACATGCGAAAATAAAATAGATACTTTTCATGTCTTCAAAAAAAAGAATAAAACATTATAAATAAAAAAAGAAAAAGCAAATTGTGAAAGCAAAAAAAAAGAAAAAAAAGATATTGAAAACTGGAAGTAGTCTAAAAACAAAGACTGTTGCATCACACAAGCGGAAAAATAACGGATTCGGCTTCGTGAAAATATGAATTTCGTAATTATACCAAACATCAAGACATTGATCCTGCGATAAAAGTCATGATGCAAGAGTTCGAAAAACTCTTCTCAATAATTCGCAATTAGAACGGAGGTATGTGAAGATGGAAAAGAACGAAGCGATCTGCTCGTAACTCTGCCGCTTAACGGTTTCCGCATATCGACGAAGTCGTACGACGAGCCTCAAAGTGAGAAGTTTATGCAGACATTTACACTCCCTTTATATGCAGGTATTCTGATTTTTTCCTTCTCAAAGTAGGCATCGTTCTCTTACGACGTAAACTTTTCATACGAGTTAGTGTAGATCGAACATAATAATCGACTTGCCATCGCAGATATTTCTGAGCTGTATCCTTTCGTTCACCTGATTCATCATCAATCAATGTTCTCTCATTTGATCTGCTTGATTAATTTAGGAATATTAACATGAAATTATTAATCTCTCCTATTTATTATTACTTACTATCATTTCTAAATATTATTAAGGATTAATAAGAATTATTAAGGAGCGATTTCATAATTTGTTCTTGCTCAAAAACTGTCTTCTAAAAAGCTTTATCTAAAATTATCACCTAATCAATTTAATTTGTAATTCAAGACAATTCTCTCTCCCGAAGCGTCGTCTCATTATGATGTTGAAAATATTTTAATTCATAGCTAGAGAGAGAAAGGGCGCACGAGACTATATCAAGCTTTCGTCGAGACAAATCGCTTTGTCATCGCGATCGTTCAGTTACAACCCTGACTAGCCTCTCCAGTATATGAATCTACGATGCGGGACTGAAGAGCAAAGGACAAGAGGGATACATTCGAGTCAGGGTTGTATAAGTCCCGCGTTATACGTTATAACCGTGGCGTAACATTAATAGCTTTATGGTTTATTGCTTTCGAGTCTGCGGTTAAGCTCGTCCGCTCCCTGCGGCGCGGCCAGCCCGAAGGCTACGGTGCGCTACGCGTCTTCGCTCCGCTCTGTTCGTGTAACTTCATTTTTCGATTTCATTATGTCGACGGCGCGACGGCCTTTTATTCACGTCACTCCGTTCGATCATGGCTCTTCCTCCTGTCCCTGCGCTCCATCATCTCGCGCATTCGCGTTGCGTTGCGTTTCGATTTAACTCTTGGATGTACTTTGCCCTATAGGCGTACAATCGATGAATCAAGGATAGAGGGATGCAGACTTGAAAAGAGATAAATCTAGGAAAGTGAGAAAAAAGAATTAAGAATTATTCAATTTTACACAATAATTTATGCCGACTCGCTCAACCGACTGATGTTAGGCATTTGTCATTTTAAAGCTATTTGTTTATTGCAATTTTTATTTTTATTTTAGGAAGCAGAATCGGGGGAAGAATTTTAAAATTACGGATTATTCTAAATAATGCATTTTGATAATTGGTACTAATAAGTTTCGATGTTAGGTTTTACACGATCGTTTTATAATATGATTATGAATTATGAATGAATTACAAACTCATTTTAATTATTACTACTGAGAAAAGCGTTTTACTGTATATTTTACTGTATATTTGTAGATAAGGTAAGTAATTATTTCCATACAAGATTAAATAATAGCAATTGCTTCATAAGTATAAGAATCATTTAAGACGAATTACGAGTACAAATTAATTTAAATAAATAACGTGCAAAAACTACGTTAAAAGCATATTAGGACTTATTTTATAGAAATATTTCTCTCTCTCTCTTTCTTAGAAATATTTTTTTCAATATAAAATATATCTTTTATTTTAGAGAGATTTAAATGTGATAACGATGTAATAGAGATTGAGGGGAGACAATTACATTAAAAAAAAAAAAAAAAAAACTGAAATAAGCTTGCATAGAGGTTTGCAAAGTTTGTACAATCTCTCATTTTAGGAAATATATTAGAATACATATCCTTTAATTTTGCAACATCAGAAAAAACATCTATCTATAATAATAATTAATGTCATTGTCTGCCATTTTTATGGTAATAATTAATACGTTAAGTTTTCATGTCGCGTCCCAGGGCAGTGTCATTAAGTCGCGGTGCGAAAATGTTTTCAAGAAAATTATCTTACATATTGTTTCCCTTTTTTTTTTTGACAGTCGCACGTTAATAAAGCACAAAGTGAGGCGAGGAAATAATGACGAATCGAAATGAAGTTCCGAGTACCGAGGGCGGCACGAACAAGGAACAAATGATTGTGTGTAGAATGCGCTTTGTTCGTTTCTCTCCCTCTTGACGATACATTTTACATTTATCGCGTCTTTCTCTGCGTTCTATCTCCTTCTCTCGATCATCCGCACGGCTCCTCACTCTCTCTCTCTCTCTCTCTCTCACTCTCTCTTTCTCTCTCTCTCTCTCTCTCTTTCATCTCACCTCGACAACCTCAGTCGACGAGCTGGACCGCGCGTTCACCGAGAGGGCACGCGAACTCACGTTTGCCTCCCGGATACAGAAAACCGACTTTCGATCAGTGCTCGTCGCAAACGCTATCTTCGTTTAATTCCTTCCTTATCATATTATAAAAAGATAGTAGATTAATTTTTTTCTCTAATTTTCTTTTCTTCAATCTTTTACTGGCTTCTCTATTGTAAGAAGTCAATTACTTAAAAATTTTTTAAATATTTTCTAGGAGGGAGGGGGAGGAAAAGAGAGAGAGAGAGAGAGAGAGAAAGAATAATTGATACTTATGCAGATAATTTGCAGATATTTTATGCGTGTATTATGTTTCTATTAAAAATAAATAATAAAATGTGTGAATTATACATTAAAATAAAAATGCATTTTTACTTTAATTGTAAAATATTGACATTTTCAAATTTATAATATGCATTCTTTACATAAACAAATATTTTGAACCTGCAATCTTGTAAAAAGAAAATTATTTCAAGTAGGCATATCATTGAATATATAAATACAACAATGAATTTTATATGACTGAGAGTAATACCGCAATGCAACATGTACAGATGTGTGTGTTAAATATCGCAAATGAAGTGGGAGACAACGGTTACATGATGCTGTAGGACGTCGTAAAAATCATTAAATGACGAAGAATTAATGCTTTTCACTACGTTGTCCAACTAGATTGCGCGCGATAACGTTGATTCAGAATTCAATGCACGACTTTAGAGGCTACGATTTATATGCTACTTAGTAGAAGAAACTCTATGTTCTGCTGTCATCTGGAGAGATAAATTTCCTTCATCTAATATGCAAACATTTGTATGTGGAAAAATGGAATTTAATTTATAATAGTAAACACGTTTTCTTTATCAAAAGATACTTGTTAAAGTATCACTTGCAGCCTAATGCACATCACATTTTTGCAATTTAGCGCGTTTGTACAATTATATTACTAATTGAAATAACAAAAACTCGCCTATTGTTGAACTTATTGACAAATTTGACAAAGAAAAAATATTACCAATGAAATAAAAATTTTCACATATATTGAGAAAATTCTAATAAATATTTGTGCAAAATTTGATTTAGATTCACTAATTTGTTTAAAAGTTATTTAATAAAAATTGTAGAAAAATATTATCTGTCTCTTTTTCTCTTTCTGCAAATTACTCGTTTTTCATTGTTTTTTGCAGTTGATTTCAGAGGATATTCACGATCAAAAGGTTTTGCCATAAATTAGGAAAAATATTAATTATAACTATTTTCTTTTACAAAAACGTCAAAATCCATATTATTTTGTGATACTTTAATTTTCTTCATAATCCAAATTAATTTTTTTAATTTTTCAAAGAGTATAAACGTAAGAAACATGTTTTCTTTTTAATTTTGACAATTTTTTGCTACTATTGTATATCCAGAACATCCTTAATAAATACATATTTTAATAATGCTCAATTTTTTCGACATTATTTAATGTATGTGTTATGTTTACAGATAAAAATAAATTCATAAAATGTGGATAATTCAATTATTGTTTACTTAAGGTCAGATTTTTTTTTAATAAACCTAAAAATAATAAAGTAATAATTGCAGATAAACCGCTTGCACATTGAAACATTTAATACCATAATGCTAAACCAGTACATATTTTCGCTATTTATATGTTTAGATGTTATTCATAATTTTATTTGTGCGTATATATGATTAAAACTAAGCAGAAGCACAAAAATCACAAATAAAATTATAATAAAATAAAATTTATAATATAAAACTATTTTTTTTACATATTTTGTATAATTATTTATGTGATTTAAATAAAAGATCCAATTAATTTTCAAAATATAACAAATTAACACCGCCAAACTTTAGATAAATTTGAAATATCTCTTTATTATAATGAAAATTTATATAATGTTATCTTATTTTGTAGCGATTAGTTCTAATATATTTGGTAATATAATATATAAAGTTTTGTTTAAATTAGACAATACACATACTAAATTTTTAGGAAAAAATTGTACGAGCAAAGACACATGTGCGAACAAAATTCATCAGCTGATCGAGACAAAGACTCGAAGAGCGACGAGAGAGACTCTCGATTTATCTCGCGTGAATCTCGCGTGAATCTCGCGACAGGCGTCGACCACCTCAGGAGAAATATACGTCTTGCTCCAGCGCTGTCTCCGCTCGTTGAAGAGGAAGAAGCTACGGTCAGTCAACGCAGTTGTCGCCTCGAGGAGTGTTAATGCGCGAAACAGTAAGAGACATCATTATGGTTAAACTATATCTCGATATATCGCACAAGAAACAAGAAAAGTATCCATAATTCGTTCGTTTCATTGTGCATAATATATGGTGTATTCATCTTCTTACACTTGTTCCTGATTTTAATTTCCCTTCGAGATTTTTCATGATCAATATTTTTTTATATTTTAAAAAAATTTTTCCGCAAACCGAAGATTTATTTCTCTATTCTCTATTCTATAGTCACTTCTAGTCACTTTTTCAAATCATAAATAATTCTTTAATTAATATTAAATATTAATATTAAATATTAATTAATATTGAATATTAATATTAAATATTAATATTAAATATTAATTAATATTGAATATTAATATTTAATAATAATTAATATTAAATATAAAATATTAAATATTTAATTAATATTAAAGATTAATATTTTCTAATATATTTAATATTTTCTAATATATTTAATAATTAATATATTTAATTATTGTTTCTCTTAACAATTGTATAAATAGCATAGAGCAAACAATGGCGGTTTTCTTGGAGACGACATATACATATACTTTTTTTTCGAATTATATTAAAAATAAAGTAAACATTTACAAAATTATATCGTTCACCTTACATACTAATTTTCAGAATTCGAACTCGTATCTTGATCCCGAGATCCGAGGCCATCGTCACTTTCTTCGCATGGCCACGATCGATCAGTGATCGCTCGTCCGATAACGTTCATACGTGGGCGCGCACCTATATCACTCTCCTTCTCGGCGGATCGTGTAATAAGCTGCCCGATCCGCGACGCAGATTCCGCGCAGATATGTTGACCTCGGCCCGATATCGTTTAACATCCCTGATCCAGCATCGCGCGATACCTCCTTAGTCCTTTCGTAACGCGCGCTAAATTACCTGTCCCTTTTAACGTCGTGCGTGTAGCTTGAAGTGCTTGATGGGCGCCTTGCGGGCTTAACTCCTCAACTGTGGGAAAGATCGCGCGAAATCTTGGGAAAACGTGGTTTTAAGATAAATTTCACTTGTGTATTGGAAACAATGAAGTAGATAAAATCCGACACTGCTCATCGATTGCATGATTCTGGCAGTCAAATTAAATATGTTAAATGCGTGGCAGGAAATTTATTACATTTTATCAGATAATTTTCTTTCAATCCACGAAATGTATATCAACATCTGTTTTTTTTTTTTTTTTTTTTTTTTTTAAAAGCAAATTTTACGATTAAAGCTTGATAAATCACAAATAAAACAGTCAAGAATCTTTCTATTTTTATCGATAATCAAAAATCAATAAAATACCTAACAATAAGATGAAGCTTATCGGTGTATTAAATAAAAATTTCTATTTGTACTTGAGATTTGCAAGAGTTCTTCTACGCAGATTGTAACAGCAAAAAAATTAATTCTCAATCACATCTGGTTATTACCCTGATAGCTGGAGGGAAAATTTGTTTTCATCAACAGAAATTTCTTCGCATAATTGGTATCGTACCCGCATATATATTGGATCGCAAAATACGAGCGGTCAACTAAATGCATTAATTAAAAAGCAATTAGAATCGCAACACGCGAGAATATCGTCGGAAGGATCGAGTCGATAAAACATCAAATATTCAAATGAAAAATTTTATTTCTTACGTCAATTCGCCAACTTATGATCCACACATTTTTCCCATATAATTTTTTCCATATAAATTGAATTCGTTCAGTGAAATATAAAGATATGAACTTGTTTACGTAACATGTAAAGGAATATATATTTATTTTTTTTTTATTTGTATTTTGTAACAAACGGACAAGCTTCCACGTATCAATCTCTTTCTCCATAAAACCTTTCTTGATATGCAATCGGTATAAAAAGTCACCCACACGCCTCTCATCCTCGTCATCCACCCACATTTCTCTGACCTGTTGATGCTTATACTTGAACTGATGTGCGCCATCCATCAAGCAGTCTTTGACTAATTTCTCAAATGCGGCACTTTCATCTTGACTGCAAAATCCAATTTCTTTTCGTTTTCATCATTTGATATTTATAACACATATATTTATAATAATAGAGATATCAGATTCAATTAAGAATAAAAAGATTTATTCTCTGAATTCTTTCAATCCATCTGATATAGATGACATTATTCAGGAAATTTTTTTTTATACTCGTGCTACTTATATTATAAAAATATCAAATGTAAGTAAAATATCGAAACTAAATTTAATGATGTATGATACCTGAAAGTTAAGAATTCCTAAGATGTTAATATAAAGAAAAATAAACTGCAAGTTTGAAAAACTCATTATAGTTATTAATAATTATATATTAATAATTATAGGCTATTAAATAGGCTGCTAAACAGATTGGTATGTTGCGATGGGATTTCCCATACAAATATTCAAAACAATTATATATATATTTAATGTAATCAATCATGCAAGTAGAAAATATGCACGTGAATCTTATTAATAAGACACTTTATTTTTTAGAAATGTCTCGGGCAAATTAGATATATTCTTCGTCAAGCATCTCGTCGATATCCCATTCTCATTCTGGATAATGAAGCTACTACGTCACACACGAGATTCTAGACGGTGCGCTTCGTCGACGTTGCGTTTTCGCGCATCATCGCATATCAATCGACGGAGATTGCCATGAGTCTGTCCGATTCGGGCACACAATGCTCAGCTCAAGAAAAAAATATTGACAGCTCCATTTGTGAAGCATTCAGATCTCACCTCGATCACATCGACGACGCCTATTATCATCGCGCTCGCGATCAGCGCGCGTCATCGCGCATCGAAAACCCTTGATTGACCTTCATTGACAAGGTGCATTCGTATGATACGATACGATACGTGTTCAGCCTGGTCACGTTGCGAAACGAATGCGAGGCCACCTGTTACCCGGCCAATCTCACCTCAGGGCTGTCGCGCGAGCTCGCAAAATGCCCGCCAGGCAGATTGCGAGAGACGTCGGATGAAAATGATTAATAAGAATTGGCTCATCTATTATACCATACCGCGTGTGCAATATCTCTTTGGAACGTTGCCTCAATTGAATCGCGGTCGTAAAGTCGTGTGTTTGCACAACCGCCACGTGTTCGCTGATTATTCCGAATAGATCAATCGTAGATTTAACATTGCGGTTTGTTAGTAAGATTAGCGGTAACAAAGTCTTGAGCAAAACAGAATTTTTCTTAATACGCAAGATAAATATTTAGTATGAAAATATCTAGTATGGAAGACGAAGCATTTCGGAGGAGATATCTCTATTTTTTATCATCAATAATATAAGTGGCTAAGCTTCATAGCTTAACCGTCAAGTTGTTTCTAACGAAAATTCATAGAGATTGCAAGACAAATTATGTCTAATTAAGTTTCCGGCGCGGATAAATGAGCTCCGATTAAAAATCTTATAATAATAAAACGAATACGATGGCTAGAAATATTCGAGACGCTTCCAAAAAATTTTGGAAGGAATCTTAATAGGAAAGAAACGCACGTGGATCTAGCGACGCAATTCTCATCGTGCATAAATAAATTTCATCCAGCATATTGAACGGTCATATTTTATAGCGGGCAAAAAATACGAATCGTTCCTCGGAAATCTGACGTCTCAATCCGTCTCTGGGATCTCGTCGATATTTCGAGCGGTCAATTAAGGCATGCCTCCCAGATGTCCCTGTCTGGTCCTTACACATACGTCGATGACGACGACGACGATAAGTCGTACGGGGAAACGGTACTACGTCGCGCTACATCTCAGCTTTTGCCTTGATGGACGATGCTCTCTCATGCTCATGCCCCGATAATCTCTCTTCTTGCTCCACGGAGTGGCGTCTCGTTACTTACTCCTTACTTACTCGCTGGAAACACGCTGGAAGATATAATCTGCCAAAGGACCCGGCAAAGGTGGAGAAATCTGATAAAAGGTGGTAGAGAAAACGAGATTCTTTAAACCCACCCAAGAAGAAATGTCGTAATAATTAATATCGTTAGCGGAGGAAATGAATATCGCGATGCCGGAATATGACATCGAAGGGCCTGTGGTCGAGGAGACAAGAATTCTCCGAGATTCGAAGATTAGGTAGATACGCAAGTATGAGTGAAGTAGAACGCCGTCAGAGCAGCAGTTTCGTTGCCAGAGGATATAATGAATAAAATTTCTCGCCGCTCGTCGATTATTCTTGAAGCCGAGGATATAAATAAAGGGCTCGGGGCGATAACAGGCTAAGCCACTATGAGCTAGAGATCTTGTCACTCTCTTGGCGTATGTTCATTTACAGATTCGATTACGATGCTAATCGAAAATTTTTTCGTTCTCTTTAGGAATAATGTTTTAAGTGATGATTTCACGAATCTCTAGAAGAATTGATGAAAAACTCATTGATGATCATAGCTTTTTTGATTACAGCTATTCCTGTCTGTCTAATTTGTTTACAATAAAATGCGAGATGTAAGAATTTTTAAAAATTAAACACTTGTTAGTAAATATTATCTTAATCTTGTTTATTTTATTTTAATAGCGCCTCGACAACTTTATATTAAAATTAAAATCATGGAGAGAAATTGTTCGTTAAGTTTATTCTTTGGAAACAAATTGAACAAAATGATATTAAACATGCGTAATATGAATTTCGAATGATACAACTCACACTGAATAATTATCGAGATCGAGCAGAAAATTGACAAGTTATATAATGAATGAGTCTCAGAGAAAAGAGGGTCTATCTTATGCGAAAGTCGGCACACGATCAAAGCCGAGACAGGTCGAAAGATAAATCCCGAAATTGCTGTGTAAGAAGACATTTTTTTCAAAAGGATTCGATCTTTAATAGACGTCCGACCTCTGTCGTTCATTCTCTTGCGTAAATAATATCCTCGCCTCTTTGCGCGAAAGGATTATCGGGGTTGCACTCGCCTCTTAATAGATGCTTCATTCCGAAACGCGATACATCTTAAAAGCTGAGAACGATAAAGACGGCCGATTAATTTACTACGGTCCCATAATCTTTTCAGGTAAATCCTCCTCCTCCTCTCTCTCTCTTTCTCTCTTTCTCTTTTTAATTGTCGTTCATCTCTCTTCGTTTTTTTCTATTTTTTTCTTCGAACGACAAAATAGAAACTGTAGAGTACAATCTGACGGAGGTTACTGCCTAATGGATAGAAAGAGATCGACTCAGGGCTTATCATTTTAATGGAAACTTTTGTGGGGGCCACTTTAGGCGGTATCTCTTCGTGTCCGAATTCTGGGTGGTTGTTCGCATGTTGGATAAAGTGCACTTTTCAACTGCATAATATGAAGTATCCACGCTCCGGTTATTGTGTTGATGGAAAGATATTCTGGCAATATCTTTTCATTGATCATACCTTCTATCCTTTTTGAAACGCTGTTCAAATGGGTTTCTAAAAGCTTTATAACATACAATTTTCGATCGAATCTGCTTCGATTCTCGTTCTCTTATGACTTATCTAAATGTTTAAATAAAAATTGTTTATATTATCATTTATTATATTTTGTTATGCGAAAATGTTTGGATGGGTTTGCACTGAGTACAAGTCTATATATTTCGATAAAATAAGAAAAGTTGATTCTCCCTTTTTAACAGAGCTGATAATAAATCTTTCAAAGAGTCTATATTCATCGGCCAGCAAAACATAATCGAGACAGATGATTGATTCCAGACGCCTGCATTTTCATAGAATATATAATAAGAAAAAAATATGAACTCGTATCATTCTGCTCTTTAGCATTTTGCCTGACAAAGGAAATCCTGTCTGGAAATGTGTCTGGAATAAGCATCTGCTTGTGTTTATGATTAACACAGCAGTCATTTACTGCGATCATATAAACCGAGTTTGAATTTAAAAGAATTTATGAAAGAAATTATAATTTTAAATTGTATTGTTTTTATAATTTATATAAAATTTAATTAGAAAAGCTTTTTATTTAATTTGAGTGTTTTTTTTATTTAAAAAATTTATTTAAAAGATTTTTATTTAAAAGGTTTGAAAGATTATTTTTTAAAAATATGTCTCATATTATCATGATAACTTGATTGCTTTACAGCTCGTTTTTACATATCGATAATTACATTAAAAAATTTTTAATATTGATAAGAGATTAAAAAAATTATTATGCTCGTATAGAAAACTTGTTATAAAATAAAGGTATGACTATTATACATATTTCAATTAAAATTATCTCGCTTTAGTCAATTCCAGTATCAATCATTTTCAAAATTTAATTCTATCTTTTTAATCTACTATGCTATTTGATAAAACTTATCGAGAAAATCATTGGTAGAACTGTAGCTTCCACAAAAGTGCTTGCGGTCCATTCGAACCGCAAATGTCATGGCAGTTGAACGCGATAATAATCGTAACTATCATTGTCTCCACGTGTCATCAACACGTGATATAAACACTTTACATGTGGATCAAGCTCTTGTAGACCACGTGCCAGAGCGTACTCCATATTCTCAATTATAAGAATACCTAAAATGGACCTACGTGATGCGATGCTAGATACTCTCGACTAGAGACGGAAGGTAAGAGGTGAGATTTTAAGCGGTATGCGTTCTTTCTCCCCTCTCTATCTGCCTTCCTTCTCGTTGAGATAGGAGACGAACGGTACTTTCCAAAGGTACTTCGAGTAAAAGGGACTCTTCGGCTAAGCGACGCCCACGCCGAGCCAGCGCACCGCTTCGCTTTCTACTTTTTCAGACGGCCCCGATGATCTACGATCGAGATTGTAAGAGAAGAACGGAGAACTTTACGCTCATAACAGTTAAAAAGCCAGCTCGCTGCAACGCGATACGCGTTCACATAAATTACGTTATTCCTTCAACAAACCATTCACCGATGTTCGCAAGATTTATTCTTGTACTATTGACATCTTCACGTATCAGCAAAGTTTGTCTTCGACTCGTAAACATTTACATTATTAATAGAGATAAAAAGATAATTTAAAAAATATGTATATACATATTTTTTTAATTATATTTTATTTATATTTTATTAATAACGTGAATGTTCATATACTTATCAAATATATCTAAAATAATAATTAAAACAATTGATCAATTAAAAATAGATCAAAATATTTTCCGATAATAAAATGCCGATAATTATTAGAATAATTAAAACTAGCGATGTTGTAATATTAATATATTATTTTTGTTTTGTTTCTATAATTATATATATATATATATATATATATATATATATATATATATATAACGGATATTAATTTTATGATCGGAAAATAATACTGCGATGCCACATTTGCCCGAATTCTGTTTTGCATGAAAGCAAAGAATTATAATAAAAATATCTATAATAAATATTAGAAATAAATTGCAAATCAGTTGCAATTCTACTTTGAAAAGTTTCAAAGTTTTGCAGCAAAACTCACTTTTCCCTTTGACGAACTCGGAATTGAGATCCGCTGACACATCGTAGCTACCGACGAAGATCAGTAAAAGGAATGTTACGCTGAGGAGGATGCAGGTCGACAGCGCTCGTGGCCAGTGTCGGTGGTTGAACATGATGAGCTTTCATGCCCTTTACGAACCCGTAGGTCTTGCCAAGGTGATCTGAGTGAGAATTCCTTCTTTTGCTTCGCAGGCCTGTCGATTATGATGAACGAGAAGAAGACCGAAGGTACTTCGAAGAATCGTTTCAGCCGCTGCCATCGCTCTCCCTTCTTCACCGTGCATGTCGCATGTCCGGCACTAAAGTTGTCACGATTGTCTGAAAAGAAAAAAAAGTTGCAATCAGTGGAGAAGAGCACCGCAATGCTTACAGTGATAAATGCACCTCTGTCTACTAATCTTTTAGTATATCTCCTTGGTAATATCTTCCTTGGTTTCTGTTTACAGATACCAAAAAGAAAAGGGAAAATTACATTATCTGTAATCTTCAATATGCATTCTTTCTCTTATTATTTTGTAGAGATAAGATATTGTATACTTCAGATTAGGAACACCTTGGTGTATCTGGAGTAACGAAGATTTGAGCAGTTACATTTGGAATTAAATGTTCGCGATGGAGATACAATTACATTTTCTCATATGAATGCTAAGCGAGACAAGAGATGCAGGAGACAATCAGCATAAATCATCCCGCGTTGAAATGTTATTTTTATTAGGTCTCTTGGGAATTGTGTTTCACGAAAGACTTACGTGTGTAAATCAATAACTATCAGCCACTAAGATGAATTACGCCGATTGGTCTGTTTCCAGCACGTGTTCTAAGGCTATCACGGTAATAATATTCATTACACGCGCCTGAATTATGCTATGCATGCATCCTCGATCGTATCACATAGCATAATATGTTGTATGTTATGCTATAATGAATAACGCAAATATATTCACATTTCAATACGCATAACTTTAAGTAAGTTTGTCTTAAATATGATTCTCAAGTAAATTTTTGATTAATAAATTTAAACGCAAGCTTTATTTCTAGAAAATAAATCTATTATTGTCTATATAGAAATTAAATACTATTTCCGACAAAATAATTTTCTTCCGTATAATAAAAAAGAGCATTAAATTTATAAATTTATTCTATATGTGACGTAAGCGGGTAAGAATTGACAAAGTATTTGTCGTAATAATTGAGCGTTTAATTTCATGTTTTTATCATGTGATTTGATTAATTTAATCTGTAATAGGATCGATAAATGAATTTTATTCTCAGTCTCGAAAAAAGCGTGTAATCACAAAACATCACAAAAAAATATCACTTGTCTTTTAGACATGCAGTTGTGTCATCGCCTCGTTTAAGGACTACTTTCCACGAGTTTCTGTGCATTGTTAAGAAAACGGTATGAAAGAATAAGAAGGAGAAAAAAAAAGAGGGAAAATCGAAAAAGAGAGGAAGACAATACAAGTGACAGCAGGTGTCCGCTCTTGTTCGTTCCATCTTTCTCTCGCATTTCTCTCCCTCCAGTCGCGATCTCATCCGGGGAGAGATCCACCATCCCGGCACTCTCTCGGTTTCCCCCTTGTTCCTTCGCACTCCTTGCGAGGTGATGAACACGCAGTTGCCTTATTCGGACGCGACATGCGAGGATCAACTTAAACAAATGACGTCGCGCGGCGGCACACTAATTACGGTTGTCTCGTTAAGGTCGCTTTTTCAGATCGTCCCTATTAATTACGATCGATATTCAACAACGAGCCATTGACGCTGAGGTACCCGATCGTGATTGTCCTATGCTCTTCGCTTCGCCCTTCCCGACGCGATTCTCCTCGGTCGTCGCGGTAACACGCTGTCTGCCGACAAGAAAGACGTGGGAGACGTTTTGAGGGGGAGACCTCGGGATGCAGCTCGAATAACAGTGATTGTATAACGCATTGCGTGCGCATTTTCGCACAAATCCATGACAATTCGTGGGAGAATTCGATTTAGAAATCGAATTAATATATCGATTTATTATATTAGCATTATATTAGCAAATCATATTTCTCTATGATATTTTTGTAATATTTTTTTTTTATCCGACAGCAAGTTTAATATATCCAGTGAATTTTTTTATAAAGTTAATGGATTCAACATCTTCAAGATATCTCTTCAGTTTACGTAGAATAATAGCATATCCCTGATACATTACATCTGTGCAAATCAACGGTAAGTATTTGCATAGCGCTGGCGACTTCGTCAGAAATGCGAAGACATGACGCGAATTACGAGCCTCGCGAACCGGTTCCAGACATACCGTTCGAATGGCGGAATTAACCCGAGCTCAAAAGACTGGGGCGCCGTCGACACTTCGCTTAATTGCACGGACGGGACTTGTGCAAATTTTTATCGTTCGTCCACAGGACTTTAATCCTCTCTTTATAGCTGTCTCTAATCGTTGTGATGTAAAAAACATCGTTGCATAAAATACGTCTTAAATCATCTCGTTGTTCGTTCTGCGCTTTTAAAAGAGTTTGTACAAAGTGCGAGAAAATATGTGAGCTTAAATTTAACGCACGCACCTGACATTCTTTAAAATAAAAATTAATAACATAAACCTACGGGAAACTGCATTCTAGTTTCTGTAACCATTGCCGAAATTGAGCGATTGCTCAATATATGGCATTACAAAGGAGATAAATTATTTACTTGCTTATTACATAATGTAAGAAAAAAAATATCGGAGAGTTGGAGAGAAGGAGAATGACGATCAACAGGTATTTTCTTGGTGCCCGATAAAATCTAACGAAGAGATATTACGCCACGAATTTTCATATAGCTTGCATAATAAAGTCAATTAATATTTTCGCATTGCGGGAAAGCAGAAATATTTCTTTCTTGACTCGCGACGATTCAGTACTGAAACTTCATCGTGATTAAGGAAGCTGCGAAATCTAATAATTTGCACTCGCGATAAGGAACAAAGCGGCATCAGCTCCGGTTACAGGCGACAGTCCGTGCACGGTTGTAACGTTATAACGTTATAAATAATGTTTCCACGCGATTCTCAGATTCTCATCGCGGTGTGTTCTACGCATCACCCTTGTCAGATTTCGGTCAAAGACCTGGTTCGTTTCTAACTATGACAACTAATTTGTTTCGATTGAATGAGACATATCGTGTGTGGATAACGATTTAAAAAAAAAAAAATATTCTATTAACTATTATTTACCATATTAGCACATAACGACGCGATCTATGTACTTCAGTGGTTTTATTTTAATTATTAGTTATTATATATATATATATATATATATATATATATATATAAACAATAGATAAACGTTATTATTTACACGTTTAACAATTTTTTTACAAGATTAATTTTTTTACCATCACTCAGCAAAATGCTTTTTTTTCATTGTTATACCGAATGATCAGTACGTCATTTTTTCTGGGGGTCCGTCAAACTTAAATGGATTTTTGACTTGTCGTTTTATCGACACAATTGCTATTCTAAGAGTTTACAGCTTGGCTCCTCGTGGATTGTGCAAAAACTTCAACGTTTATTTATCAATTATTTTTAGAAAATTAGAGAATTTTACTTTCATTATTTTTAATTTTTGTTAAAAAATTCAGATTTATAAACTCATATGAATAAACGAGAAATTTTTATCATCGTTCAAAAATATCACATAAATGTAACAATCATAATAATCATAAATCTTGATTCCTAAATAAATAATATTGGAGCAATATTTATTATTTTACAATAATTTTACATTCATATTTAAATATATAGACGCAGGTATTGTCAACGAGTAAAGGCAAAGAAGTACTGTTGAAGAAAATTCACGATGGAGGAAGGAAGTTTATCGGTCAACAAGAAATCTAGAATGTCTTCTCGCAGAAAGAGAGAGAGAGAGAGAGAGAGAGAGAGAGAGAGAGAGAGAGAGAGAGAGAGAGAGAATCCTTTCGAGATGGAACGAATGCAGAGCATCGTGGATGGCAAGGACTCCGAGAGACAATAAGAATAAGAGACTTCGCCATGCGACGACATCGATCGTATATATCGTCGCGAGGACCCACGTTCTCCCCGTCCTTCGTCTTTCCGACCCCCGTACTCCCTTTCTTCTCACATGGTCGGACTCGGGGTACAAAAGCGGCGGCCTTTGAGGGAGGGTCCCTCAAACAAAAAGAGTGCCGACGAACACGGCGTGCAACCGTGTTAACTGCGCTGCTTATGCATTCATATCCTTGTTTCGCGACAACCTGCTGATTGTTTCCACAAAACGCGACAACCCCCTTATAGACGGTCCGGGCCGGTTTTTCGGCTGTTGCGAGGGAGACGCGGCCGTAGGTGCCGCGCAAAAAGGATCAATTTGTATGCGGGTGAACGCTCCCCCTTTTCTGTCGCCGTCCTTAACAACGCTGACTATGTAACGTCTGCACGACAATAGTGACGGCGAGATATAAGAGCGCTCGAGAAAATGTGCGTGTGCACCGGAAGACAGGCAATTGAAGAGTCTAAGGCAACAATGTTCTAAACACCACATGAAAGAGGGAGGAGAGCCGACTGAGGTTCCGACATTACGTTTGTTTTTCAATCTTGAGACGATGCTCCTATTCAAAAGCGTTTACATTTTTTTCAGGGGTAGGGTAAAACGATTGTGAACGAAGCGCGGAGTATTGAGAGGGAAAGAAATATTCTCATAGCTTACATTATTTTATTATTTATTATTTTGTATTATATATTTATTATTTTGTAAAATACTTAATAATAAATAATTGGGCTTATATATTATTTTATAAAATAATATTTAAAAATAATTAAGTCAATGCGATAACTACTGACATGTCTAATTAAAGTACTATATATAGCTTTAACAAAGATCTATCGATGATTTCAAATAACATTTGGTATATGTGTATGTGTATAAGAAAGATATAAACTATTAGAAAAATATTGTAAAGAAGTTAAACCAGTATGAAAAATAAAGAGTTATATATTTTTTTAGAAAACTCATGTAAAACAAAAAGATTTTTTTTAATAATAGAATGTATAGTAAACAATTTGATAAAGAGATTGACGTAATTGTTAATGAAAGAATTATAATTGTGAAAAAAGGCTTCCGAAAAAACGAATATATCATTTTCAATTCGTTGACAGTTTGGCCATGATTAACAGTTGTTTATCCGTATATGATATCTCCCGCCATATAATATACATCAATTTATCATCAATAATATAAATAAAAGTAAAGCTTATTTACTCAAGTATGAGGAAAGGTCAGACGCGCAAAATATCGAAATGAAATACAAGCTTGTTATCTTTCGTAAGATATGAATCCATGAGTACATATGTGACTCTTTCTGCTCTGATCTTCCCTCACTTTCGACGAAAAATCAGAATTTTCTCAAGGTGTGCCCATGTATCATGATGCATCGTTATCGGCGACGTATAAAACTCTGATTAAAAGACGATAAAAAAGTTACATTCTTTTCAACGCCCAAAAATTGCAAAGACTATGTGTAGAATATATAAAACATATAAAATGTATTAAAATAAAAATGTTTTAAGATAAAATGTATGGAATATTATTAGAATTTCCATTTGAACAGAAAATCAGACGAACGAAAATCTCTGAATCGAAATGTTAAATAATAGAGATAAATAATTAAGAAATTTTAATAAAAATGATGAAAACATTTACAAATAAAATAGTAAATATTAAGTATTTCTATATTCCAAAAAAAGTATTTATTATTTAGTTATTATTATTCATGGTACTTATATAATCTAAAAAAAAAATATTTATTGTTATTACATTATTATGATTTACATAAAGTAATTTCCAAAATTTAAATTTTTATAAATTTGTTTATACTAAGATTTAACTAATTTTTTCACAGTTTTGAATAAAATAAGCATTTGCTCTTTTAGATATTTTTGACAATTTGATTGATTAAAAATTAGTTTGATTAAAGATTGTAATCCGTTAATTTATTTTGAAAAGAACAGAGTTGAATTGAAAACATTGAAGAATAAATATTTATGAATTAATCTTATCGTAACGTTAATTAATCAAAATTCTTAAAAGAAAGAAATGACCAAATCGGAAACACGTAATTAACCGACAAGGAGCTTGAATAACGATACGTTGAACGTGAGCGCATTTCCCATGCTCGAAATTTATACTTATGAACTGAAGATATCGCTGTTTTTGTCATAAAATATTTAGAAATATTTTCTCTTTTTCTGTCTCTTCTGTCTTTTACGTAATATTTTTTTATTTATAAAAATCTGTTATCTTTATCAATTAGTCTGATTCAATTCTAGTCTTTGAGAAATATTATAATCAGAACAAAATAAATCTCTTGTTTCACTTTTAAGTTTTCTTTTGTATTTTTTTTTTTATATTTATGCTGACATAAATTTAATAGAATTCCATATCGTCCTCTACTAGCGGACAAAAGCAGTCTATGTTGAATCAACTAAACAAACCGCCGATCTTAGTGCTAGCTCACTTTCCCAATAGACCCTATATGGTTTGACATTTTATTTTGTACAACTCTCAGCAAGATTGCAATCGAACGCTACAAAGCCAACATTGTTTCTCGAAACGAACAGGATAGATAAAATTACTATTCGAGGCAAGTTGTTCGAAGAAAAAAAGAATGCTCGCAATAAATAAAATACCTGATTTAGAATGGAAGATGAACCCATCGAATTGCATTCTTTCACAAGCAATGTCCGCGAAGGCAATACAAGCTAACATTTTGCTTGGGTATTTTGTACAATTTTTAACATTAAAGGGAGGAATGTGAATTTGGAAAAATGTGAAAAGAAAAGGAATAAAACGGGACAAATGATAGCAATTGTTCGTGAAACACTCGTGACTTTTTATGTCCCGAATCATGTTTGCGGTTCGCTAATAATGTTCGTGACTTCGTGATTGGATTTTCATGACTCGGACTTAGAGAAGAGATATCGTGGCCACGATGATGATGCGAGCCAGAAAGCGCGCCACGAAATCCAAGATCGCCGCTCACGATCGTCTCACTCGCGAGGATTCCAACCGGAATTTCGAGTTACGAATAGCTTCTGCCGGATCGGCCTGCACGCTTCGTACATCTTCGCGGCATGATTAGGTTTGCGTGAAAAGTTGCCGTAGCCTCTTCTTCGGACACGTATATCTACCAAGGAGAATCTTGAACGAGTCCGCGTGAATCGAGAAGAAAGCATATACAATACAGACATATCTATATTACATATTGCAGCGCCATATTGTTTCTTTGGGGGATTTTCTATACAAGTAATAATGCTAAAATATCATTATTACAGAACATAAATTATAAATGTATTATAAAAAAATTATAATAAATTATAAAAAACGAGAAAATATTACAAAAAAAAGATAAGTAAAAAATATTAACACAGGTTTCTTTAAATTTCAAAAATTCTCTGCTCTATATAGTATATATTATTTTTTTTATTTTTTATAAATTTAATTATTTTATCAGATATAAATATGAAAAATGGTCCATATAAAATGACATGTATGTGTTTTTGTTACACGAATTCTTATCTTCCGTCATCTTTCGTGAAAATTGATCCCTCCTATGATTTTTCAGCATATTCTATGTACTTCTTCGTATGCGTCGGCGTATTATCAGCATGACAAATCGCGTGTAGGTATTATTTTTCGAGCCGTTCTGACCAAGAACAAATTGCCGGTGGCGATGCAGGAAGATCATCGCCGTCGCGATAGACGTTCTCGTGGTTCCGTCGAGAGAGGAGATCGATCGCGCGATCGCCTTTACCCTGTAGGTAAGATTACACGGGCCTAATCAATGCCTCCACGAGCCGGGTGCGTTTCGCTTCGACCTATCCTCGGCGGATCGCAAATTGACGGTTCCGTCGAGGAATCGAGCGAAGAAAACAAGGCAGGCAAGAGGCCATCGAGAGAATCGCGCCGTGAAGAAGAGCCAATGAATAAAGCGACTGGTAGTCGAAGAGGATAAACCATCGAACCGCTGCATAGAAGCGGAGATCGCGAAGATAAACGCATTCACTGTGGCATTGTGCCGTTGCAAGGATCTCGTGTTAAAGTCGCACCGCATTCTTATCCTCGGGATCTATCTTCGCCGGACGACATACGCCGCTTTCAAAGTGATGCCGATACAATTTTTGATTGCGCCAATAAAGGTCTGCGGAGACGCAAAATTTCGCCTTGAAAATTTAAATGCGCAGGTTCGGCATTTGTTTATGAAATTTAAATATTTTCATAACGTAATATAAATTTTACAGCATAATAAAAATTTGCAATAAAATTATTTTAACAGCAAATAAGTTGAAATAAATAAATAAATAAATAAATAAACATATATATATCTATATATATATAATAAACAAAGCGCGTTAATTTTTCGAATAACTTTTATATCACAATCACATAAAAATTCAAATAAAAATATACGTAAAAGAAAACTAATAAAACATATTTTGCACAAAATGTGCGAGTAGAGATAAGAAAATTTTTTTATGGGAACGAAAATGGAAAATGCAAATAGTTTTAATAGGCTTATGGCAATTCGGTGCAAACACATCCGAAGGACTTCCAAGTACTCGAAGTCCTGGCGGGATAACCATAGGGAAACACGGCTTTGTACAATAAGCTGCATTGCGCCCAAATACGCATTCGCTTAACAATCCTCCGCCATAGTGGCATCCGTGGCACAAGTCTGGAGTTTGCAAACTTCCGCGGTATTACGAGCGGCGTGATGAACTAATCTAAACATGAATCGCTCTATTCAATTCAATGCGACAAACTTCCATCCCTGCGGTAAGTTCATCGCCGCCAAAACTGCACTTACGTAAACGCTAAACCCGTCGACAATATCGCTCAATACCAATTTCGATATTTGTATCAATTATATGCAGCATACGAGTTAACGATATCGGATATTATAGATACTCGATATTCACATTCTACTTTATTTTCTTCGTATTTCCTGTCTTTGATCATTATTTATATATTTATATTAATTTATATATTTCTCTTTAACGAAGTATTTTCATTAATTGATTAATTGTCTCAGAAGCAAAATATATTTAAATTCAAGTATAATTTAAATATAAAATTCATAAAGAGTTAAAAATAATATTTTAATTAAAATATTTTTTGCAAGATAATGATAAGATAACGATATGCTTGAATAGTTTGAAAAAATTATGTTTCCACAAGAAACGAATATGGATGTTCGACTAGCGTGACATTATCACCTTATCATATGAATACTGGCACCTATTGGTCGAATAAAGAATATACCTAATGCATTTTCATGAGAGTTTGCTTACGTACGATGTGAATCTACGTATCGATATAACTGAAAAAGAGACCTACCAGTTGGGCTTGATTATTATCACAGTGATTGTATAGTGATATATTCGACATCCCAGTCGTGTACGAAAACGTGCAGCTATTCTATCGCAACACATTCGTTTTTCTCGAGATTTCTTTTTTAGAATCAGGTAAGCTCCGATACAAATTCTTTGTGTGACTATGATCTATGTAAATATTAAAAACTTGGACGCGCGGACTCCGCCTCCGGGTTAAATGAAGCGAGACCCGTTTTACAAATCGACGTACTTTCATCGCCAAAATATTGTAGAGTTCCAAGCTTTCCAAATCGTTTTCGGTTGAACTGTTTAATATTCTACAATTCGTAAGATATTTATTTAGATAGGTAGATTAAAATTTTTATTTTTCAATCTTTATTGAACACTCTGATAGAGACATAGTCAGAATTTTTGACAAATGCTTCTCTCCGCATACATGAATTCAAATAAATAACTGTAATCAATAGAATATTAATGAAAAGCAAAAAAGTTGTGTAACTGCTTTACACGAGAGAAATATGAAGAAAGAGATAAGAATTGTAAAATAAATAAGGCGTAATATCGCTCGGAATCGCATGGATGTATTTTGTATTCGATAATACATTTAATTTATATATTTTATATATAAATTATAGATAATATATTTTATTTTATCGATAATATATTTAAGGCCAAAAAAACATAGGCGAAAGTTCGCCGCGTGCAAGTGATTGTACGTCGGGACAGTTAAATACAGTGAAACTTAAGTACGAGAAACCTGTCTGTCGCCATCGCCGTTGATCCGCAAGGTGAAAAGAAACGAAGCCACTGGCCGGAGCAGTGACTCCGCAAACGCGCGAGGAGACGAAGCGACGTAGCGCGACCCGACTGTCGAGAAACTCACCTTTGTCCGATATACCCCGGGCCTGTTTTCCCTTTCAAAGCACACAATCCGATTGAGATCTCGAACATCGAAATAGATCGCGCGCGCGCACGTGCGTTGTGCCAAGGTGAAGCAGAGCGAGGGAATTTTTATGTTAAAGTGATATTCTACGGTGAAAAGCGGGCTATCGTTATAAAAAAAAAAAAAGAAAAAAAGAAAAAAACGCAATCAAACGCAAAGAACAGAATACAAGTGTACTTTTCATGATCGAGCTTTCTCACGAATAATTTTTTTTTTTTTTTACAACCTTTTTTTTCAGCCTTGAACCACGATGAATAAATATACGATTGACGAAGTTGCTCTGCACAATAATTGTGAAGATCTGTGGGTAATAATACATGGAAATGTCTATAATCTCACGTCCTTCCTCATGGAACATCCTGGCGGCGAAGAGGTATTGCTTGGATTAGCAGGGCAAGATGGAACAGAGTGTTTCGATAATATCGGTCATTCTGACGAGGCAAAACAACTTCGAGAAAAGTTTAAAATCGGAGAAGTAACGAATCAGGAAAGCAGGACTCGATCTAAGATAACGAGCACGGTTCAATCGAAGACAACTAGTGCAGATGAGACAACAGGTTATTTTCTAGTTCAATTGTATTCCTAATTATACAAAAATCTGCTGATTACAGATAAAATATATCAGATTTTTGTTCTTAATTATTTATTTATTAAATTGATTATTTATTAAATTGACAGTTTTCTAAAAATAAATTCATATACATTCATATACATTCATATTTATGTCTGTATTTTCTCTCAAAAAAGTATTTTAATGTGATTACAATAAATAATAAAATGATAAATATGTACGTTAACAATTCAACAACTATTAATTATTTCAAAGACAGTTATTACAATAATTTTATTGCTACCCTAAGAGAAATAACAGACATAAAAGTCGTTTGTCTTTCGATATCACGACTATGCTTTAAGAAATATTTTCTTCTTTAAGGCGATGTAATAGAACCAACAGGCGACTACAACGACTACGATCATCAAGCACAAACGAAACAAAAGTCTTCACTTCAGGGATTCATTTACGTTGCAATCGCAATTTATGCTTTCATATTCTACTATTACTATCAGACTATGTAATTTTGAAACGTTTCATTGTGTGCATATATATGTACAAAGATATTTAATTTTAGCAAAATTCTGTGCAAAATACAATGTTTACGAAATTTGTTCTATCAAAAATAAGTTTGTTAGGCTTTTTAAAGTGTGTCTCTTTTTTTTTTGTTTATTGTTGTTTTTCAAGTAATTTATTATCTTTATTATCTTTGTAGAGCGATATAAAATTGTATCTTTTAAACTCTACGTTGAAGGAGATATACGTTTATATTGTTAAGTTAAACAAGTATTTATTAAGTATTTTTTATAACACTCTGATAAAAGATAATTAGATTAAAATTATATAATCCGAATGAAAATACTTGTGTGTGTAATCTGATCATGATAATTTTACAAATTAAAATAGAAAGCTTATTGCTGCATTTCTATAATTTAATTTACACATTATAATGTAACTTGTAATGAAGCGGCAGCGGAGAAAATATATTCAAATAATTCAACAAAAACCCGATACATTTTACTCTTCGTCGTTAATTCTTTTCGTTTTAATCTGTAATTATAAATAATTTTAATCTGTAATTATAAATAATTTTAATAAATAATTTTGATCATGCGCTTATATAAGCAATATTTAAAATTTACTTCTGAAATGTACATCCTGTAAAAAAAATATTATATCTAAAATTCATCGTACATTATCATCAGAATTTATTATACATATATTGAAGGAAAACAGCCATCTTGTCAGTTAAGTAAATACTGAGTGTGTGTATATGTATATAAATGTATATAAAAGAAAAAAAACTTTTTGTTGATAGTATAATAAATGTATATCACATGTATCACGCTACTGTTATTGACTAGAAATATTTGCAGAAAATAATAAATATATATATATCGATATATATTTTCGTACACATATATTGCGAAATTGTGTGTCTCTGGTGAATGCACATTTCGTCGAGCAACTCTACTATCGTACTTATCTTCCTGCGACATACACGCAGATAAATAGTCGCGGCGTCACAGTGACTAGACGCTTTTGCATATGAATCGAGCATCATGCTACATAATGCCAGAGTCCGCAGGAATAGAAATGATACGAGCTGCCTGATAAAAAATTCTAAAAAAATACAATTTTTCTTGTATTCTTCAATTTTAATAGAGGTTTCAAAAGACTTTACACTCTAATCGCGACTATATCATCGCGATGAATAGCTGGAGATGATTACATAATAAATAACATATTTTTCAATCACTAACTATATCGTTCATCAGATTCATGACATGAATATGTTTTCTTCGACTTAGTTTGTGAGAGCTGCATGCGTGATAATATAATTATTCTTTTAAAAATAGTACGAACAAACCACCATTTACTGATATTTCTAAATATTTTACACAAGCATTAATATGTCAAACTAAATTGATAAATTTGATTTAGCGAAGTTGCTCTATCAATGAATAATCTAGGGAATTGTACAAACACAAGAATAGATTCACATTATGAAGAATAAAGTCATTTTATGATAGATATTACATGTACTTTATCAATGCCATTCCTACATAAATGCTGTACGCACATATGTAGTATGCAATCAGCAAGATTGAGCAAGATCCATGATTGGGGCGGTCTAATATCGAAAATCTCTTGTGAAACAAGATTCTGATAATTATTCAAAATTTCTTCATCAGATTTCGTTATGCAAAACGAAAGAAAGAGAGAGAGAGAGAGAGAGGGGGAGGGGGAGAGGGAGAGAAACATGTGAGAAATTGTAATTATAACTTTTCCTGTGCCATTTTCTCTCAAACTGGTTTTGCGTACTTTTACAGTGACCTTGTATTTAGGGATCTTTGATCTCAATGTTTTTTTTCAATTACAGTAGGATCAGCGTAAAAATTGGCAACGCTGCCGTCGAATAACAACGGACGGCGCAGTGGGGCTCAATTGAATACACGACGTGGCCTAAACGAAGAGGGGGGATCATAAAGTTATACGATCAACAAGCTGGATTCCACAGTGTTTACGCGAGTGTGTCTCAGTGCGGAAGCTCGTGGAGCAACGTCATCGACAGCGGAGATCAATTGGCATACGCACCCGCAGCACTACTTCATATCTCTCGATAACGGTGTCTCGATAACGCTCGATTCCATCCTTCCTCCGGAAAAGTCGATTTTTATCCGCAAAAGCGAAGCGAGTGGAGGTACGTTCGAAACGATCGACGAATTCTGTTGCGCGAACTTCTGATTTAGAGGACGAACTCGTCCTCGTCGAGGGAGAGCGATTCGACACAACCGGCTCGTTTCGAAGGAAAGTACGTTAGAGGGATCTTATCGATTCAATGCCACTTGTCAAATTCGTATCTTGTTTGTTCGGTGGAGATATCTCTCGATGATGATCTCTCCACTCGCGGTGGCGAGTATTTGCGCTCGAGGCGTGTTTGAAATTTTGAAATTTTGACATTTCGACACGAAAACATGAAGTTACGTAAACGAACTCATCCAACTGCGAATCGGACAAAGTTTAATTATATTGTGACGAGAGGAGAACATTTCTCGAACTGTACGCGAACGACTATGATTATGGTTTATCCGAGATTCTACAAAGAAAAAAAAAAAAAATCTCCTTTTCGATAGTGAATAGAACGAAAATCAAAAATATTTTTTTTCTCGGAAAATCTGTTAGAGATGAAGTTTTCACTGGTAAAAATCTCTGTTCAATCTTCCTATACTCTTTGCTAGGAAATTATTCAAAGCGCCCGAGTGTGCATACTTCGGAGAAAATCTATTAATGTAATAATAGTATCAGTTCTAAAACTTTGAGTCTAACATAATATTAGAAGATTCTCGATTTACAGATCGAGACTACGTTGTTACGATAAAACAGCGCTCGGATAAATATCCGGAAATGGTAAATAACAAAAATAAATATTCAATGATCACCTTGTTAATTCCAAGATCGATTGCATATCGAAAGAGTTTGCTAATCATTATTATCTGGTACTTAGAAAAGAGTTATTCGCCGAGTCATTTATAAAAATATCATTAAAATGCTATATTATATTCTATAATCAGTCGAAGAACAGGCTTACTTTGTAGTCTGCTGTAGAATAACTGAAGGACTCGTTACGCAATCAATCTCTAATGACCTCGACTTTACTATATCAGACGGCTCGTTCTTCATAAACGCTATGAAACGCTTGTATGACATATATATGACACAACATTACAATTCCTTCCTGAAATTATACATTGTCAATCGTGACATATGTATTTGCGTAATAACGCTTTAATTTGTTGAAAATGAGACTTGCTACGCGTATCGAGTGATTTAATGAAATTCAAGAGGATTTTATATAGCATTCAATAATCCTAATACTTATCTCTATTTTAGGCTGACTGTACAAAGATAAAATAGAGCGAAACGTCAACGAGACATGGCGAAGGAATTCACGAGAAGCGAAGTCCAGAGAAACGACGAGGAGGACACTACGCTGTTCATCCTGCATGACAAAGTATATAATGTTTACAACTTCCTCAACGAGCATCCCGGTGGCGAGGAGGTCCTGCTCGATCACAAAGGCAAAGACGCCTCCGAGGACTTTGACGACGTCGGACATTCGAACGATGCTATGGAGCTGATGAAGAAGTATCAAGTCGGCGTACTCGTCGAATCGGAAAGGACGAATCGATCACCAAAGCGGGGCTGGGTATCGGGATATGCCTCGAAAGAGGCAGAGAACTACACGAAGGGACCCGGCATACCATTTTATTTGCTCATAGGTGGAATCGCGCTCGCTATGACCATCATATTTTATTCTTTTTAAACAATCATCTTCGTGGGATAATTATACGCAACGCGAGAACGCCGTGAACGTGTAATAATGTGATAGAACGAGGAACAAGACACAGAATGCAGGAACATTCTCATATTATTTTAACGCTATTATGTTTTCGAAAAAAAAACGTATTTCTAACAATAAGTAATTAATTTTATTTTGAAAAGAGAGGTTTTGTTTTATACACTTGTATTTCTCAAGATGGTTAATGTTCAAATGATAATTTCAATATGCAATATTTATAAATGAAGATATATCATTAATTACTAAGAATATGAAAATAGCATCGAATTTTATAAATTGAATAAAAATTTTCAATAAAATTAAAGCATACTTGCCAATTCGTTGGATTAACTTTAAATTACCGATTTAAATATCTTCTTACGTAAATTGTTAAGTTTCATTCAAAACAAGTTTCAGTTGATGTTTTATCAGACTGATTTCTATAGTGTAAGCAAGTTGCTTAAGTCAAAACAATTTACTTTATGTGATTATCGGACAAATTATAAAACAAAAAAAACCAGTCATATAACGATTCTGCAATACTGCAATAAAAACGAAAAAATCAAACTGAATGAAAAAAAGACTATCGTTTGAGAGCAAGTCGGAAAATAGTAAAGTATATAATTGTAGATGAGGAAATTTGTATATGCACGAACCGTTTTGAAAAATTTATAAAAATCATCAGTCATATATAGATTCTTTACATTTTAAATTTTCCATAAAACTACAAATTATCAAGCATTAAAAAAATATCAATTTTAATAAAAAATGCATATACATTTATTGTATGCATATATAAATGTAAAATCTTGAAATTCGTCGAAATAAGGGATACAATAGATTACAATTGTGCATTAAAAATTAAAAAGATAATTTATATATTAATTTGCTGAGAAAATATTTGATAACTTGTATCAATTGGATAAATAGCTTTCGAAATCCTTTATGCAGTATTTTTTAGAAACGTTTTATCTCTGAATTCAAGATAAGATTATCGTTTTTATTAAAAATGTATCGACTTTGTTTCGTATTTATCTCACGTACAACGAAAAAATGAGATTCGTAATGCGTTTATCGTATATTTTTCATTACTTATATCGCACACTTTACTTACTCGCATTTTACTTGTCAAAAAATATCGTTAACATTATCAATATTCAAGTGTTATTTCTTTCTTAGATAAAATTTTAAGCATAAATTTCTATTACAATATGCTGTTCCACCGTATGTTCACTGCTGTGTACTTCTGTATTGCAAAACGATACATTAAAAAATAAAATTTGGAATCTTTACAAGTCTAGTACACATTCTATTTGATTATTCACAATGGAAAGATACGATAAATAAATTGCGCACAACAATGTTAGATAACTAATTGGAAAAGTTAAGAATATTTTAATGGAGAAGGAGAAAAGCACGAGTCAGCTAGCGTTAACGGAAGCGTAAAAATTTAACAACACAACATTTGAAATAGAGGAAAGCGGAAAATGTGAGATGATCGATGAAATCGAGACTAATGAATTCGAAACTAAATGAGACCCCTGCGAGTTGACAAATATCATTCTGTCGAATTGCAGTTTATGAAGCAGTAATTTTGATATATACCTACGAGTACATGATATCTGAAAAGAAATATTGATTTTATTTATGAAGACCTCGCACAAAATCTACTATTCGAACAAGAAGCTTTACCGTAGATCACCGATAATTTTTATATAAACATTTTTATATTAATCGTTGGATGTTAAACGCTGGATGGATTATTTATTCTTGGACGTATCGAACATTTACGGATTTATCAGACCATCGCGTTTCCAACAAAGAAAGTGGTCTCTACGTTCGATTTATCCCGTCAATATTGTCGCATGCACTGGAACTCGCATGGGAGTAGAAGGCGTGAATAAGAAGAGGAAGTTACCGCGATGACATGTGTGGAAAACCGCATATCCTTCCTGTCAACCGTCGGCCATCTGCTTTCCATACCAACTTCCGGCGCCAGTGAAAACTTGGAAATGTACCCAATCCCCCCCGGCTTCTCTCTGGGTCGCGTCGAGTTCTTCAACTCTCATAACTCTCTCTCTTTTCTCATCCCTCTCATTTCTCTCCGCGAACCCTTTGACGCTGCGCAAAGGGTGTGACACTCTTCTCGCATGATGAAAGCTTCGCGCGAAACACTGCATCATCGCGTGAAAACCGCGATGTTAGCATTGTCTTGTTATTTTGGTCGCGACGTTGCGGCTCTTTGGGTACGAGAGCTTCGGATAAGCAACGCAAGCATCGTTGCGAGAACAACAGCGCGCTAATTAAACCAGAGTAAGATCGCATGTTCGATTTAAATAATTAAATTATCCCGTCTACCTTCACGTGTCAAACAACAACGAATCGCGTTTTCATCGTGTATCTTTAATCCAGCCAATTCGAAATGCTCGTACGCCTTCTCGACGGTAAAGGATCGTTTACATTTAGAAGCAAGTGCGGAAATGCAATTTTTTTTTTTTTTTTCTTATTTGTCGACCTCTCGACGCGGCTGCCGCTCTCTTTGCGAGAAAGAGGAAACTCGATACGATACCTTTGAAAAAGGGATTCATGATTTCGCCGCTCTCGAACTGTTCCTTTTCCAAACGTAACTTTGAGAAAACACCCGATGCGTGTCCCGACGAGCGTAAATTTTTCAAAGGATCTGATGTGTTTGCTACTTTAAGAAATCTTACCATCGCGTTAACGTACGTGACTTAAGTGAATTCGCCTTCCGAAAATAAAAATCTCTCCTTCATCTCGTTTATTCTATCGCAGTTTTCACGATCACCCGACCGGCGAGCCGTTAAGTCGTCGCGCAGATTGACAGGGAGTCGACAGCCGATGCGAATAAATGACACTGCGAAATGCTTTCTCCGTTGGATGAGAAAAACGCGAGAACACCGGAAGTTGCAGATCACCTGATCGTTCCGCCAATAGAGGAAGAAGCAGAGACGAGAGTAAGAAATACGCAAAAAAGAAAAAAGTAAGCGCGATGATGGGGGGAGGGGAATGAGGAAAATTCTCAAATGGACCCTAACGAGTTCTCGGCAGTTTCCCGGTTGCTTCTTGCCGCATTCCCATCGGCCATCCCCCTGTTTCACCCTTGCACTCGCTCCTTTCTCCTTTTCTTGGCGTGGCTCGAAAAGCAGCAATTTTTCCAATCTCTCTTTGATAAAGCGCTTTAACAGAGCATCGCAACAAGATGCTGTTTTCCTCGTTGGTGACGAGGAAAATAAACTGAGGAGATGTCGGTGGTAACAGGTGCATGTACAGGATGAAGGGAGAAAGAGGGAAGAAAGAGAAACAAGGTACTCGGGCGCGCTCGGAATCGTCTTAAAACGTTATCCCCGCGTCGGAGATACAATAAATATTCTAGTAAGCTCGTGTGTGTGCACGTACACATCGCACAGTCGTTCCGCCGCGATCTCGAGGACGACGATATTTCATGCGTGCGAGATGAGCACGCCGCACGCATACGAATTTATGCGCTCAGCATTCCCGCGTCCTAAAATTGTTTCTCTCTCTCTCTCTCTCTCTCTCTTCTTGTTTGCAAAGAGAGTTTCGCGATTTAACATACGGTGCGCGTACATCTCATATGCACATAAGAAGCACGCGAGAACCCGCCGCTGGCCCCGCGATAGCGAAGAAGATGAATATGATAAAAACTTAATTGCCCGAGGAGGAATAAATAAAAGCAAAGGAGGAAAAGAGAGAGCCTATCGTTCGTTCGCGCAGTGCACTGTTCGCAATATCGCGAGATTAATGAAGCGGTAGAAAATTTATCGGTATCCCGACCGCGTTCTCGCACCGTCGAAAAATTAACGGATGACGTTTCACGATCGATCCGCGCTCGCGGCCCTGTTCGCTTCTCCTTGCGAGTTTTCTCAGGATATAATCGCGATGCACGCATTGACGGAGTCGATTTGTAAGTGGCGTTCGCTGCGAGCGAAATTGTCGGCGCATAGGCAGATTACGAGAACCGTGTGTTTGCGAAGGAGCCTCAGCGAGCGAGACAATACACGTGGAAAACAGCGGGATCGAGCGAGCGTCTACATCGCCCGGGGTAATGCTGGGCAAAACTCCGAAATTTCGTTGCTGCCGTGTGGAAACTACGTTTCGCAAAATTAGCAATATCGTTCTTGGATGGTAGTGGTGGAAGTATTATTCCGCTAGAAAATTCTTACACGCTTTATTTTTATTTTAACGCAGAGACTATCTAAAGATTGCCATCTTTCCGCGGACTTTTCCGTGGGAAACCAAAACAGAAAATATATATTTCCGTACTGGGATTATATTTGCTATTTTGTTAAAAAGAATAATGTAATATGTATTATAAGAGAGAAGAGTAAGTTAAGCAAGAGAATAGAAATTAAAATAATATGTTTGATATTATCATTATATTATTTCACTCGCCACTATATTTTATTCTGTAATAATATAATATTTATAGAATATAATTTTATCTCGCTCATATATTTTATTCTGTAATCATATAATATTTATACAATATAATATTTTCAGCAAAAGAAAATAATATCTTTAGGAAAAACATTTATTCATATAAATATAACGCGCTTCTTTCTTTTTCTACGTTCTCACGTATCTTTTTAGATTCTCTCTCCTCAGGAAAATATTAATATCGGAAATGCAGCCTCGATCTTTAAAAGAAAGAACTAGATTGATCAAGAAATTCTCGATCGATGGAATCGCGCAATATCCGGCGTATTCTGGTTGAATCGATTATAGAATCATATCTGTTTGCATCACAGCAAAATATATCAAACGCACGTGGAAAACAGCACGGTTCAAGCAAGAGTATGGAGAAGGGAGTGCGTCAGTGCTCGGGGTGATGCGGATGAAATATCGATCGGCGGAAAATTAAGGCACGACCGTGTTCGAACGGCGGAGTACTTATAAAGTTTTCGCAGAACTAGTGGATAAGATGAGAAACAGGGGGAGGAGAGAGGGGGGGGGGAGAGGTGAGAAGTCGAATAATGGGTGCAGCAATCGCGACGGCTGTGTACGCAATTTCTCGAGGGTGTTTTAACGAACTCCAGACTGCGTCATCACGAACGACGAGGAACGGAGGGAAAACGAGCGTTTCACGGCTACGAGACCGAATTGTGTTGAGAGGATCGATCGGAAGATCGATGCGTTTTTTTTTTTTTTTTTTTTCTATAAGTGGTCTTCTTTAAAAATTTTACAAATATGTAGACAAAGAATGTAAATTGTTTCAATTATTCCAGGTCGTGAATAAATCGAGAAGAATTTATCGCTTTCCTCATTTCAAGATAAAATAAGTTGAAAACATTTCAACGTGTAAAAGTTGAAATTTTAAAGGCATTGATAATTATTATGAACAAAATCAAAATATTTATTCGTATGACGATATAGTATTTTTATATTTAAAAATTTATAGTATATTTTCTAAAAATATTATATTACTTTCACATTACGTCTAAGTTTCTTTAAATATTAATGTGTCTCGACCTTTCCTAACTTTTAACATGCAATGCACTTGCTTTGAAACATATCTTATTCCTCTCTTTCCTATATAAAAATACAAATTAAAATATATATTTTATTTATTACTTGTAAAACATATTGAGATGTTCCTAAATTACTTTATCTACTACTATATCTATCTTGAATGTCTCGCGACCAATTCGCACTCATAATGATGATCAAAGAGAGCACCGTGGCGGTGGCAGAATCCGTCCGTCTGGGAAAAGTCCAGCTTTTCTCGCGAACGGTCTAATATCGCTAAAAGCTTTTTAATAAACAATCTTAGAATCGCGCGACGAGTGCACACCGAAATATGCATGTGTCGTACACGTATACACACGCGAAACGATTCACCTCTATACGAGATTTCCAAGGAGAATAGAAGATTGGTACATTTTTGGTTGAAGAAAGGAGTAGAGAAAAGAACGACGAGAATAAAGTGGCGTAGGATCGAGGAAGTATCGCGGATATATTCGCCTTTCGTAACGCGGTAAGTCGCGATATATGAAAATGTAGTCCTGGAGTAGTAGTGGAGAAAGACGGGCGAAAAAAAAAGGACATTCACGGGAGAGTGGGAGAGAAAAGAGGGAGAAGGGGAGGGGGAGAACTGTTTATTTTACGAAGTGGAGCTAAGACGTACGATATTGTCCCCGACAAAGTGGCCGGGTTCTATTTTCGGCCTCCTCTCTTCTCCCTCCTCGGCCCCTCCCACATTTTTAGAGGAGAGAAAGCCGGAGGCTTTCTTTCTTTTTCTCTCCTCTCTCCTCTCTCTCTCTCTGTCTCTTTCTTTTTCCTCTTTTTTTTGCTCGTACATCCTTTTCACTGTGCGTTTTTCCACAAACATCATAAATTTTCGCCAAAAAACAAGTACGGTGCAATGACACGCAAGCACTCGTTTGCTTATTTTTCTCTATCCCCAGTCTCCTCTCGTCAAGTTAGGCACGAAAATTTTATTACGGAAGTACTTCAAATAATCGTGTCGTACCTCTAGAAAAACAGTGATACCGATTTAATCATTGTGATTAAAAAATTGCACTTTAAATCAAATTGTCATTCAAGAGATAATTTTTTTTCTATCGAAATACTAGCGCAATAATAAAAGAACTCGTAGCAATACGTAAAAGATTCTTGGCATTTAATATACTCTCTAATATGAACACGATGTAGATTGAAGCAATAAAAAAGAAAAAAAGAAAAAAAAAAAAAAAAATTATTGCAAAATTCCTCTCTCGACGATTTGAAATTAAAATCTGACGTGCTGTTGAGAGAAAGAGTGAAAGGGGAGCGCCGAAATTTGCTTATCTCGACAGACGTGGAAAGTGTACATAATAAAAGCTTCCGGATCAATTTTCTCTCGTTTTCACGTGCCTAAAAAATTTGTCCTCTTCTCCATTCTCTTCTCTGTTGCGAGCGGAGAAAACGTGAAAACGAAAGGTCACGTCAAAATCACAGGAACTTCGATATCAAGTTTGGTCGATAATGTATACATATATGTGTGTGTGTGTGTGTGTGTGTGTGTGTGTGTGTGTGTGTGTGTGTGTGTGTATGTGATGTTCAATGGTTTTGAAAAATTAATGATTAAATAAAAAAATTGTGTTAGTCAAATCTAAATATATAGACATTTCTGTACGAGATTAAACTTTAAAATCAAAAACGAATTGAATCCCAAAGTTCGGATTCGCTATAGGATCCTGGCCCCTCAGCGTTTCTCCTTACGAATCTAACTGATAGAATCGGAATATCCGATAAAATCCGGCCGTTAAAAGAACAGTTTCATCCGTTTTCTTAACACTTTATCTAGCAAAAGAGAGAAAGAGAAAGAGAATGAGAAAACATTAGGAGTTAGCTATTTACACACGTGTCCACTTTGCACCGGACCACGTGACAATAGAGACACAAAACGATAAATCGACGCGGTAAAATAAACATCGATATTTATCAATAATGAGATACATAACACTGATTTTGCGTCACAGTTTGACATTAAAATAATTGAAATTCGAAGATTAGATCATGCGCAAAAATTGTAGATTTTAATCGATACTTGTGTCAAAGTAAAATAAGAGAGAAAATTGAAAATTATTCAACATTGTTTCGAATCTACATTACGGAAGAACAAAAATGGAAACGCGTGCCTGACAATATCCACGTGCGACAGTATCTCTCCTTTTCTCTTTATGTGCAAATGCAGTAAAGCAAATATATACAGTTCTTCTTCTCGACTCTTTAATTTGCATCTCTCGCTCCGTTTTGTTTCGACGTCCCATCCCCGCGGTCTCTCGTTGCTTTTAATAAACAGTTTATAAATCTCAGCGCAAATTCCACTTTTTCAATCCGCTTCCCGCGTTTATTCGCGCAGTCTATTCTCGATGCGAACAAACAGATGAACATGCTTCCTGTACGCAATTGCATACCTACTCTACCATCTCGAGTTAATATTTGAAAGTTTTGTTTTCACGATAGTAGTTTCTTTTATATTCAAAGTTATAACGACGCTGAAAAGTTTTATATTAAATCCTTTCAGATGCTTCATTAACAGAAAAATAAAATTTTAAGTCAAAAATTTTTATTTACATAAATAATTATCACAAAAAAATTTAAGTTAACTATGGAAGATGAAATAAATAAGGCTTAATAATACGCGAGCGTCAATTAATTAACGTACCCATCGATCGACGAACCTCTCGTAAGAGAAAAACTCTGCGAAATCCTCCGTAATGTGTGCACTGAGAAAAATGTGTCTCGTTGCCCGAATTAGCCGAACCGGACGAAGGAGAACCTCGCGAGCGTACGAACGAACGAATACTGAAAAGTCGGCAGGGTTCGCGGATCCGTCATGCGCTCCTGGCACGATTTCAGTCGCTGTTGCGACTCCACCTCGGACTTCAACCACAAAGGGGCTTCACGCTCGTTTCCGCCGCGCGATGCTACCCCCGTTAAGTCGCCCTTGGGACTGGTACCCATTATCCGAGACCAGATTGCAAATCGTCAGAATATTTGATAGTTAAATGGGGATTTCAAAGATTTAAATTTAATAATGTCCCTTTTTACTGCCTTTTTCTAAATGGTTTTTTAATTTTTAATCTTTTTTTTTTTTTTTTTTTTTTTTTTTTTTTTTTTTTTTTTTTTTTTTTTTTTTTTTTTTTTTTTTTTTTTTT
>JBCAUJ010000001.1:13073603-13084767 GCA_038406275.1 Cataglyphis albicans
ATATACAGGATGTCCGACAATTCGCGATACATCCTCTAAGGAAAGATAGAGAGTGTTATTTTGAACAGAAAAGTCCTATACCATTTTTTTCTATAACGTTTACTAAAGATATTATTATTGAGTGAATATATGTATATATTTATATATACATATAAAGCATAAGCTGTGAAATGCAATTTGAAGTAAGCTAACAAATTATATGATTCATTTGTCTGGTATGACATTTTTGTGACAAGATAGTTAGAGATGTTTTTTCGCATGGAATAAAATCTTGTCCAAAATCATCTAGTTAATTCATTATCTTCGGTGGCAGATCCAAATTAAACGAGTGTTTTTCGCGCCTAGAATGTGTATATGGATGTGTATCTTTCTAAGATTTTAAAATGAATCGTCTAAAACATATTCGTGGTATAAATGTCTCTCGTCATATTCCATCCAGTAAGTTTCTTCTAAATAATTTATTTACACAATTTTTCTGAAATTTCTCACTGAACATTCGCCCTCTCTCATGTACATCTATATTCTAAAAATGTTATTACCATAAACATATATTATATTACTTTAAAAATAATCACATATTCTTATTGCTTTATTAATTTAAGATTTTTCTCAAAGATTGTCTGTTTCTTTTGTTTGTGTGTGTGTGTGTGTGTGTGTGTGTGTGTGTGTGTGTGTGTGTGTGTAATAAAATATATAATAGATTAATTAAATTTATATATATTTAAATACATATATAAATTATATATATATGTAATATATTTTTTATTATGTTATTAACATGCTTTAATTAATCAAAATTGAAATAATTATTTTTATTATTGTGTAGATGCTGTGTTGCCATCGCAATATGGACATACTGATGTTTATTTAAAAAATCGCCAATTCAGATCTCAAATATTAGGAGCAGGTCAATTATCCGTAAAAAAAAAATATGATGTTGATCTTAACTATCCGAAACAGTTGCATCCAGATCTGCGTTTCGTTTCTAAAGGAAACAAAACGATTTGCAAACAACGCAGTAGAAAGTCTAGCGTTACATCGTTGAAAAAGAAATTATCGATGGATAAGAAGTTGGCATTAGAAAATGTAGTAGGAACAATGTGCCATTATTCCACATGCCAAAATGTCAAATTTAATAGCAGCGTATTTAACAAATATAATAAGTCTCAAATTGCGATAACAAACGGTGCGAAGAACGTTAATCATCATAGCAGTTTTGTCGCATCCTCGGAAAAATATCCTCGATCGTATGCAGAGATGATTGCCGATTATAGCGAAGCCATGCATAAAGCATCCGCCGTAGGTGTACAAAATAATAGTCTTTATTTCGACAATACAATACGTAAGAGTCCATTCAGTACTTTCTCGGCACCATCTTCGGTTAAGAAAATTGTAAACGTTACTGAATATAATGAAGTTCCAATTGAAGAGCAAAAAAATTGTTCATCCCTTCCCGCTGCTATTAAGTCATTCGATCAATGCAGCCAGCATGATAACAAAAACACTGTTGAATGTCATGATTTGCAACATCACGAAGCAGGCGTTGACAAAACGATAAATAAAATCACCAATCAAGATTACATTATTGCTAACGATTTGAAGAACGACGATCATTCTTACGCAAAATTAGTCGCCAATTGCAGCAAGTCTATGCATAACATTTTTCTCGCAAATACCTCAAACGGTGGCTTAGTAGTAAGCAGGAATGTATTGGCAAGAAAATCTATTCATTCCTTTGTCACTCCGAGGAAATCTAGCAGCACGAATACGCAAGAGGCATTACGAAAAACATCGCTTACTGTTGCTACGATACCGCTCGAGAAGAATGTCAAAGAACAGCTAATTGTTCCAAAGAAACATAATTGGTTAAAAGAAATAGAAAGCGTGACGAGCGACTTAAGAAGCGTCATCGAGAGAAGAACCGCAAAGGCTGTTAACATCTCCAAGATGAAGAAAAGTGACATCACACAATTCATCGATACATCTGATAATTTGATGTACAAGGTTCACAGGCTCACGAAACTTATCAAAGCTCACAAGCAAAAGGAGAACGATACAACGATCGAAAAACTGGACTGTCAATCTGACAAAATGGAACTTGACAAGATGGAAAAATGTAATAAAGCTTCCGCGCTGCAAAAGCATAATTATTCGCAATTGATTAATAAGATTTCAGATCTGCCGCAACATCTCAGTAGCGTAACGAGTTCATCTATGAGAAAGAATTCAACACACGTACAAGCTAGCGATACTACCAGTGTATTAAAACAACCGCAGGTCAAATTACGCATGGTGCCTTCTGAAAAAGAATCCGTTGTATCCATTAACGTGGATTCAGTCTCGACTGGATTGAATTCTCTGAATCCTGCTTCCAAGCAGCTCTCTGTCGTTGTGCAATCTGATCGGAAGGATAATCCACAATTGACGGAAAATCAATGGAATATTACGACAAAGCGAAGTGTGAAAAGTGCGCAGCAGCGCAATGACTTTGGTCCGATGCATATTTCGATTAGCGAGGACTCCGCCCCGATCAAACAGATTGAGTTTTCAATCAACGGCAAACCGGTTTCCGAACTCAAGAGCATCACTGCGAGAACGGAGAGGCTAGATGTGGTGAGCTCGATGGACAAAATCGAGATCAGGATACCGTTCGCCAAGGACGACGCGAACGCGCCGAGCAAGATCGGAGAGACTGACCTATCGAAGGATACTGAATCGAGCGCGGGTCAGATATTGAACGTGCAGATATCCGCCAATTTTCAGAACGAATCTACGAAGGGTGAGAAACCGCGAGAAACAACGCGACATCATAAAGACACGACATCAGACTCATCATCGCCAATTTCTAAGAGTTACTATTCGTTTAAGGACTCCGTGAAACCTCACGAAGATACTTTTACCAGCGATAACATGCAACAGCACGAATTTTCTGATCAAATGGACGTTAATTCTGACAATGTGCTTGAGAAAAATATCAACGAGCATAAAGCTTCAGGCGATGTTAAGCCCAATATCCCACGCAAAACAGCAAAATATCTTTCAACTAATAAAACAATGACAGACGTTTCATTAAGCGAAGAAAAAAATAAGCCTGAAATTAGAAATTTCAATGCCAAGAAAGTGATGAATACTATACGATCTCCGACGAATAAATATGATAAAAATAAATCTTCTGACTATCGCGTTCCTTCAAAAATAGTCCCTTGGTGGTCCTCTTCAGATTCTTTTAACAAGATAAAAAAAAAGAATGAAGATATTAAACCGCTTGTGCCACCATCCAATCGAAATGAAAAAAAAGCAATCTCAAATTTGAATCACAATCCTGTCACTGAATTTTCATCATCGAAATGGAAAGAAACGTCAAACTCAAAGAATCTAACGAAGAAAATATCGATAAATGACACAACTATTATAAATAATTTAAGCAATTTAACTTCGTATTCAAAACCTGTAGAATCTAAATCAACGCCTCACTCGTATTCCATTAAATTAAAACCGAAGGAAAATCCTGGTATCATTTCTGATATAAAAAATAACTTAAAAATGAAACATAATCAAATGTCAGCTGTACAAGAAGATAAGAAAATTATTGGAGTTATACAAACAAAACGAATTGCATTATCTACGTCTGGTGCAACAAATATAAGTGATGTTAGAGAAAAAGCATCTGTATTGCAAAAAGAGGCATTAAATAGTGCGCAGGATTTATTAAGAAAAAATCGAGAAAAAAGAAATAATTATTTCTTAAAGCAGACAAAGTCAATCGATGACGTATTCGGTAAAAAATCAAAAATAGTAAATATTTCAAATGCTCCAAAATTGATCGAAAAAAATAAAGATACATTGCGAGAACCAATAGTGAAATTAAATAACCGAGTGAGAGATATTCAAAGTCCACCAACGGGCATAATAATGACAAAAGACTTGATACCGAATGCATCTATGACAGAAGATCAAATTACCAAGACAATACCAGTAAAGCAAACGAAATTAGATGAGATAAAGAAATTAGAAATAAAGACGAATGTTTTGAAACAGAAGGAAAATCTAATAGTAATAAAAAATGTTGCGACATCAGATGCGAAACTAGAAAATAAGAATGACGTTAAGAATGTACAGCAAATGTATAAAAATGATGTTATGACTTCTGCTAAATCGAAAGATTTCTTGAAATCAACGCAAATATTAAAAAAACAGAAAAAACTGGCGGAAGATACTATCAATTTTCAAGATGATCAAAAGAATAAAAAGTCATTATTGGAATATAGCAAAGATAAATCCAGTACTTCATCAAATATAAAAATTTCTTCAGAAGCGATTAAGTCAGAAAAATTAGAAATATCAGTAAAAATGCCATCAGATGAATCAAAACAAAATAGACCAAGGAGTTTATCAAAAGTAAAAAATACCATATCAGAGACTATCCAAGAAATTGAAAAATCAAGAAACCTGATATTGTCAAAGTTAGAGAAGAATTCACCTCAAGAATCTTTGCACAAAAAAATTATACACCAAAAGAAATCGACGCCGAAAATCATAAATGAAATACAAACGAAATACAATACAAATAAAATCGCTAATATAGATAATCAATCACAAACAAAATCAAATTCAAAATTATTAATTTCTAAAATAGAAGATCGTGCAGTAAATAAAAATTTGATGGAGAAAAATGCAAAAGAGATGCCGGATAAATTTGTGAAAAAGCTGGATAAAAAGGCTGACGCAGAAAATAAAATAGCCAGGATCGTAACACAAAATCCCAACAGTAAGGATTCATTGCCGAAGAATTGCGAAAAATCTCATCTGGATAAATCAAAGTCAGGCAAGGATAAAAAAAATCTTTCATCAGCTGATACTCTTTCGAGAAAGTCAGATAGTTCAATCGATTTTAAGCCAGCAACCAAAGACGATCCAAAGACGAAATCCGCAATGTCAAACGATAATAGCACATATGAGAGAAAATCAATCTTAATGGGACCATTGTATCCGAATTTCAATAGAAGGGACGATACCATATCGAACTCGCGATCAGCCATGTTTAAGGTTCCGCGAAATCTGCACAATGATGTGTTAGAGTACCATGAGTCAAGGGTAACCGGAAGTGCTGGACCATCGATTAATGTAGACAGACCAGAAAAAAGCATCTTATATTCCTCTTGGTTGCAACGATCTAAAAATGATATTAACAAGAACAAGAAATTACTTTAATCGTCATTACTTTAATATTATATTGAAAAATTTTGCGCACAGATTTATTAAATTGCTTCAATATATTTTTAATTATGCGAAATTATCTATGTAGATTTTAACAGCATCAGTTACCGATATATGTCATATATTGTTAATTTTTAAGAAACTTTGATGAATAATATCTCTCATACGAAATTGTCAAGCGTAATAAACATTTTCCAAAAGAACACGTGCATGCATTACATTATCTAATGTCCTAATCAAACTCTTTGATCGCTTTAGAAACCGAAACGAACGCGAGATTTGGATGCAGTTTACGCAAAGGTAATCACTTCTCAAATGGTTTTAAGTTTCATCGGCTGGTCTCGAGAAAGCGCCGAATTGGGTAATTAAAATTCTCATTAAAGCCATTGGCGGCATCTTGAAACGCATCGTGGACAATAGGCTTGGAACGAGGCTGCGGGCCGTAAGAGTAGGATCACAGCGAGGAGGCAGATGACGAGAGGAAGCACGAATATACATGGACGAATCATGAATAAGGAAGGAACATGCATAAATTTCTCGTTTATGATCGAAAATATTGATGCTTTCAAATTTTCTCGCCAATTGTACCGGAACATGTATTATTGTATCTTATTATTATCTTATTACTGTCGATCATAAAAATCGCTTTTCTGTGTTGTGCTAAAAATTCGATATTTGAAACTCGTAAAAATATTTTTATTTATTTATTTATATTAGAATATATGTGAGCTGAAGTTTAATTAGATTTTATTTTTTCTATCATATGTAATGTATTTTTCTATCATTCTATCATATTAAAATTATTATAAAATTTCCTTATTATTTCCTAGCACTCAACATTTTATTTATATTTAATATATTATTTTTATTATATTTTTAATTATTTATTATTTAAAAAGCATTTATTATATCTTATTTAATATTATTAATATTATATATTATTTAATATATAACAAATACTTTTTTTTCTTATAATATTCATTATGGAATAACTATGATAACTAATAAAACAATATTATATATTCTATAATATTTTAAATTTTTACCTTGCATAAAAAAATTATTGCTTTAAAAAATTAAATTTTAATATAATAAAATCGGCTAAAATAAAGGCAAAATCATTTTATCGCAATAATATAAATTGATCTTCTACATAATAATCAGGTAAGAATACTAATTTGAATGTTTCTATTTTAAAGCGAACTGTCGATTTTCCTCAGCATTCTAGTAAATGATCGAAGCAACGCGTATGCACGAACTCGATCCTTCGAGTGGTGTTATCGGTACGGCACGATACCCGTCATTATGTCAATTCGCGACGAACACCAATTTGAGACCTCCGACATGAGGGCCTTGGGCTCGTCGAAGATAGTGCTCCATCGTCGAAGGGCGCCGTGGTTCGTGCCACGTCCTGTGCGCGTGAACGAGAAACCCATCATTACATACGCGTTTACCGCGCACATAGACCCATTCTGGCAGCTCGCCAGTCATTCAAAGTAATGTATCCGGACGGAGTCAGGGTCAAGCAGAGCTTTATCGACAACTATACGTCGAATATATTTCGTCCGCGTGGTCGTACCGTGCTTAGTCGTGCTTCATGATGCTGCCACTCTTCAGTAATCTTATCAAACTTTAATGACCTCAATATACTGACATAGAACAGTGTTAATCATAATTAAGTTTTTTCGTTCTTTATTATCATAATTATAATTATAGTTTGATAGTGGGAAAAGAATAAGATGAGATACTACTTAAGAGTAACAAAACATTGCATAATTAAAAAAGATTTGATATATTTAATACATTACATAAATTAATATTAAAATTAAAAATTATTAAAATTATGAAAATTAAAATTATTAAAATTATTAAAATTAAAAAAAGAGGATTGGTCATTTAAGATGACTTTATTATGTTATTCATGTATTTTTATTAGTGCAGATATATTTTTTTTGTTAAAAAAAAAAATTAAATTAAATTAACTTCAGTATAGAAACTTTCGAATTTGAAATAACTTGTCAATCACTATCACTATATATTGCAATGAAAATCCAAGGTAACGTTAGCGCATACTTTTTTTTTCTTTCTCTCGTTGCTTCTCTTTCTCTCTCTCTCACACATTTTTACAAGCTAAATATTTTTTTATTATCATATAATATAAAAAATTATTCTTTTAGAAAAGATCTACAATTGCGTGATAAAAATCATTTGCGATAGCTATATATTTTTCTGTTCATTTATCAAAATAGCTTTGATAAAAAATGAAAAATGCTAGTACAAAATATTATTTCGCAATACTAAACTCAGGAGTTTTAATTGTTGATAAGGCCGTTAATTATCGAAAGCAACGAGCAGCATCATTGATGTAGTCAGGAATGCAGATGAGTTTTTTTCTTTTACGTTACTCAGCATTCATCTCGAGATCTCGACAGCCTCTTCTGCCGCCTTGGCTTTCCTTCGCGCGGCAACGAAAGTTGATCTGACCCCACGAGAGTCCGGTTCAACCCTACCTTCCTCCTCTTTCTTCACCGCTACCTTTCCGTGCCCTATGCCGGACCCCGGTTTGATTTATCACGGCGTTGCCGGCAGCTTCTTATAAATGTTCAGGAACAACTTTACTGCTACGTCCATCGCTCATCTTGGCGGAACGCAAGAGATTCCTTGGAATCCCGCTGACTTTTCCTAAGCGTCCTTGAACGAGCATCAGGTAAAAATCCTGAAGATTCTTCATTCTTTTGCGATAATATCAAAAGAAACCTTGATCCGAAGATTATTTCAAGTGTAACATGTCTTCTAACGTTAACTATAATTTGCAAAAATTATATAGCAATAATATTTGAATTATTTTTATAAATAAATAAATAAATATATATATATATATATATATATATATATATACAATTTATTTAGATAACATAATTGTTTTTCATTATAAAAGTATAGAAATATTATAAAAATATTACAAATTATTATATCATAAAATTATTAGATTTAAGTTATAATATGTTAAGATAATGAGATTTATATCCAAATATATTTCATTAAAACGTATCTCAGGAATATTTGAATATTCAGTTATTTCTGCAGAAAAAAGTTAAAGCTAAAGTATCCTTCATACATACAATTTAACTTTCATTCTGTATTTCGAATTTCCCTTGCTATAATGGATTCCATAAATGGTAATCCCATTATGTTCCTTGCGATTCATAAAAATAGTTGCTTCATGTATAAAATGCTTTCATTTCATTCGTATCGGCGCGCTGAATATGGTACGTGAAGGCTATTCTGCGCTATAATTGTAAAAGAATCCAAGTTATTATTATTGAATACTTGGATATTGCATTTTTGATCAGATTCTCGTCACGAATGGTTACTTCATTCTATTCTTTTGTTTGAAAGAATCTGTATATAACATCAACATACATAATGTATTATTTTTCAAAATTAGATTAATAATTAAATTTAATTATCAAGGCTATACAAATATTAAATTTCAATAAAAATTATTTAAAATATATTATAAAGCTATTTTGCAAAGAATATTTTCAATGGAAAATATTAAAAGATAAGAAAATTCCTCTAACAAAATTGACGGCACATGCTGGTTTTTATGGTGCTTGTGCACGCGAGTTGCAAGGACGACGGGGTCTTTACCGCCTACTTAAGACGCTTCCAATTGTCCCTTGTTTGTTTTAATTATACAATGTATGTTACATCAATCTCATTCTTCGCGCACCACGTGATACTAATGCTGATTACGCATTTTTTGATACCGTAACTACGAGCAATATTAATTATCTTCAAGGTAAATTGCTTGCGGCAAAACTTTTTGTGTTACGCTCATCGTCAAGAATTCATTTGCAACAGATAATTGAATTTATCATAATGTATTATTTATAAACGACCTTCGAGTAAAGATTCTTCCGCGCTTTAATTTCTATTTCTTTCTGCAATTCGATATTAATAATAAAAATCTTTTTATCAATACTTGATATAATTTAAAGTTTAAACGTATCCGTAATCGTTTTGCTTGTTTTGCTTTATTAAAATCTATTATTTTTTACTAAGAAAGCAATGAGTATACTTAGCATTTACAACTGAACATAAAATAATATACCGGACGATCGATTACATGTGTACTTTATACGTGCAAGTGTCTTAGTTTAATGGAAAATTATGATTTCAGCAAGATTTCTCCGCAAGCCAGAAAGAGTTCGAACTTCTTCATTTTTCATTCTTTTACCACTTTTTACTTTGCTTGTAAATATAATTCCTCCTTTTTTTTATTCGTGTATAGAAATACGTTTCTTTATATGATGACGAAATTTATGATAAATTTATTTTCATTGATTTATCTATCTAATTTCTTTAAAATTCTTTAAGAAAAATGGCGGAAAAAGTCAAAGAAAAAGAAATAGGTATATAGAGAAATTGAGAGAAAGATTAGAAAATAAAATTTATAGATGATGCAATTTGTTACATATATTGTGTGCCATAAAAAAAATAAAAGATAAATTATGTATTTAAAAAAAATATGTATTTTATATGAAAAGATATTTCCAAGTTAAACTTAATGCGATTATTAATCCTAGTGTTATTTTGTGCTACCCTATTTTTATGCTTTTTGAGATTCTTAAGAATCTCCGATTTCCACGTGTGCCTTGACAGGACGATCGAGCACCTCTTAATCCCTTAACGAGAGAAAGGAAAGTACTCGCGGGAGAGAGAAAGACATCGAGAAGAGTCAGAAGAAGCCATATACAGATAAAGTCGCGAAATCGAGTCCGAGCAAGCTAATCCGCTTATGGCGATGTCGCAGGCGAAGAAACGAGGAATGCATATTCGCGACGAAATCGCAGCAGATTAGGGTCTTAAGTCGCGAAGTTATAGAAACATCAAGATACGAGCGACACGTGTCGCGACCGAGCTCAAATTAGCGACGAATAGCATGGCAATATAAAGCAGAATTTATTGCGCATCGATTGGCTTTTACAAGTTGCGTGCGATTTCATTTTTACTTAATAGTTATTTTTGTGATTCTTTGTTTGTGGTTTACAAGCTTGGTTATAAGCGGATTAAAAAAAATGTCATAAATTATTCCTCCCGTCATTAAGTCGAATTTTCCTAAATTATAATACTGCATAATAAACTTTTTTTTGCATTAACTTGATATAAGAAAAGCAAATCTTTTAATTATAATTAGAAATAATCTTGATTTGTAAGAAAATTTATAAATTTTCTTTGAGAATCTATTAAAATTAAGAGTTCATCTATTTTCTTTTATTTTATTTATTTTGAAGATTAAAATTTAGGTACTTTATCAAGGATAATTTTATCCAACATTAAACCAAGATGTTCGATCATCCAATGGATAAAAATAATTATTTTTATTAATATAATTTAAACAATTATTTTTAATATTAATGATATGATCTTTTAAAAAAATTGAAGAGGAGAACGAAAAATATAGTTCTCTCTCTTAACTGAATGTTTTCTAACCATTTATATTTCTTTTCAAACACCTAGAAAAGTACATTAGTCGAGTATATGCTTGATGTACTCCATAGCAGGCGTTATATTTACGGTTTTAATTGAGTGCGCATTATTGATACGTCGCTCCACCATAAATCGATTATTTTATTGACATCAGCTTTGGAATGCTCGCTCTTTTTTTGCTTCTGGACAACGACGACAGCTTTCAAAACGAAAGACTTTTGAAAGGAAGAGATACGATAATATGGCAGAAGAGAGAAAGAGAGAGACAGACAGACAGAAAGTAATCAGGGCTGGACAAAATGCTTTTCGAATTGCGTTTAAAATGCCGAATATAAAATACTTAAAAAAAAATATATTTAAAATGCAAAATGAGTTAAAATGAGTTTTTCGAATCTATTTTAAATGTAAAATGGGTAAATAGGTATTTTAAATGGTTTTCAAATGCAAAATG
>JBCAUJ010000001.1:13084867-13172271 GCA_038406275.1 Cataglyphis albicans
ATACAAAATGCAAAATGACATTTTCATTTTAAATACATATTTAAAATGGAACCATTTCAAATATTACCCAGCCCTGAAAGTAACGTTAGTTGCTTTTATTCTTCTTTTTCTCTTTAGTGACATATCACCGATACATTAGCGTAATTCGCCCGGTTCTCTGTGAGATAATGGGATAATTGCTTTGTGAATTCCGACTTGTCTTATCCTGCCAGTCGTTTACGGGTCGTTCTGCATTCTGTTCAACGTAAACTTTAGACCTGAGGTTTTACTGCCGACGGACACTCTCGCGGAATGGTTTACACTCGACAGAGGCGATAAAATGCACTTTATCCCGATGTACCGTAATGCGCTTTCGAGCTAATAAGATACATTAATTCCTAATGCCAGTATTTTTCAATAATATCCTTCTTATCTATATATTGTATTCTATCTGCTCGAGGGACGTCAAATATAGAGATCCAAGTATCTATCATAAACAAAACAGGATATTGAAACTTGAGGTATATAATCCAGAATTATTATTATGTTATATATTAAAAATCATCAAATGTATAATATTAAATGTTTAAAAATGTATAATCAGGTAGTTAATATAATATAATATTATCGAAAGTCATTCGATTACAGTTACTATCATACTATCAGAAGTCATTTGATCATATGCAGAACTTTTATTTATTCCTAAGAAAATATCTTTGAGAATATATTGAATAAGCTTTGATTCATTAATCTTACGGTTTTCTCTCTTCTTTTCCTCTCTTTCTCTTTCTCTCTCCCCTCTTCTCTCATCTCAGATGGATGATGCAGCGTAAAGAACGCGATGATCGCAATCGTATCGGTTTGCTCGAGCTAATTGATGATTTCGCCTGCTCAGCAGGTTCCACCGAAAGGATTCATAAAAGGACAACGATCACGGGTATCCCGAATAAAGACCATAGATCCGATTAACCGCAATCCGGCGGACTCGCTTTGCGCGCGGAAGCAGTCTTAAGCAGCGGCGCGATTTTCGCCGAGACGAATGTGGCGAGTATGGTTGAAGCCGGAGAGACTTCTTATCGCACATCACAGTAACTACTCCTAACCGTCTCCTGATTTATGCGCTTTTGCTCACCGCCGCTTTTCGAAAGATTTCGAGTGCGAGATAAATCGACGAATCGACCATTGTCGCATCAAGAACGCGATGCATGATAATGCAACTATTTTACGACGATTTCCTCGCGTTATCGTTTGTAAACAGAAGAATGAGGCAGTTTTTGATCAGAATTTTATTGATTTGTTTCAAGATTTAAAACAAAGTTGTTCGAACAACTGCTTTCCTCAAAAATTTTGATGAAGATTATGAGAATTATAAAAATTAAGTTTAATTAAATGTAATTAAATTAAATTTAATTTAATTTAATTTAATTAAATTTTCTCGTTCAAAAAAATTGTTTAAATAAATTAAATTAAATTAAATCAAATTTATTTAAACAATTTTTATGAATGAGAAAAAATTCTCTAGATAATTTATAATAATAATAAATTGATCATATTGATAAATCAGGTAGAAAAGATAACGACGAAAAATCACAATTTAAGTGCAATTACATATTAAATAATATAATAGCATTAAATAATATTAAAATTACGTCAGAAACAAATTTTAACTCGCATTACTTTACGCAAAGTGACATTAATTTTGACTTATATTTGTAATGCAATGTTATTTGCATATATCGAATAATTAAAAATATTTATCATTATCTAAATATATAATATGACGTTAAATAGACAAAAATACAATCTTTTAAACAATGTAGAATCTCTCCGTGTTAAAAGTCTTGATTTCTTGAAACTTTGTCGAAATAATGCTAAACAGAATTGTTAACATTATTAAATTACTCGCGCTTTATATTACTTTCTTTAATCAAATCACATGTTATTCTCACGAGCGCTGCTGCTTATCTAGGATTACATCAGACCGCATGGCTCCCTGGGTTAAACAGGTGCAATAATTATAACTGACTCTCTCGCCTTATGGCGATCGCGGCCTCCGATCGGTCGCCACCTCTTTCTTATCCCTCTTTCTCCCTGTTGATCAACCGCGCGCGTTTTTCCGCATCGGATATAATCGAATCGCCATTAAAGTTCCAGTCGGCGAGGCGCGGATCGTTCCGTTCGCCGAGACGTATCTGTAATGAGAATCTTTGTGTCTCGCTTTTTCCTTGTCTCTTCCTCCTTTCTTCGCGCGAGCGCACGTGACTTACGATTAATAGTATAGTTATGGATTTATGAGTTGTATCGTTCGCCGACACTTTTTTAATTTCTTCTTTTCTTTTCCCCTCTAAAATATTTCTCGCGAAAGCTCGTGTCGTTTAACACAACCTTGCCTTTTATACGCACCTGCAAAATATCTGTATATCATGCGAACGCCTGCAGATATTTCTTGATCATCAAAGAAATTAAAAATGAGAAAATACAAAATAAAAATTTGTACTTATTTCTTTAAAGATTTTAAAAGAAAAGATTTTAATTATAATTTTTAAAATATGTATATTTTAAGAAGAATTAATCTTGTTTTTATGAGCTTGTTTAAAAATATTATTATAATCGTTTTTAAACAAAATATAAACTTAATTGCCACGGTTTATAATTATTCTATTTTTGAAAAAAATACTACTATCTCTTTTGTAGTATCTCTTACTTCTTAAAATGCTAATTTTCTTTAAAAGATAACAAAAAACAATTGACCTATAAAAAATTTGTATTTAGAAATTGCAAAATTGCAGGTAACTTATTCTTTCTCCTTTATAAGAGCGGTGCAAGACTCCGCAAGAGTCCATTTATTCTTAAAAAAAAAAAAGCTTTATAATGTTATCTTTAATCCCATAACTAACTTCTGTGCAGTAGAAGAAATACAAGCGATTAAGAACATATGAGATGAACAGCGATAAAATTATAATCACATCGAAGAGATATATCTGCGAACGTTGCGAGCATTGGCATGTTGGTTGCTTCATTACAATCAAGGCGTTCAAGGTGGATCGCTTCGAGATTTGCGTGAGAACACGCCGCTAATAACGATCTCTCAATTTAATATTCCTAATCGTCCGTTTAATATATCATTCGGTCTGACTGAGTCACCGCGAGCGAAAGGCAAAACGATGTCAGCTACTATTCTAGATTCTGAAATAATGCTATCCGATAGTCATCACGAAACTCAATTGCCAAATAAAATTAAGTTCCGGTTACGTTTCCAACTCTCGACTGGTGAATCGTAATTAAATCTTTTCTCTATATTTCCATTTGGATTATTGATACTTGCTTAATTAACTGTAATCATTGAATCTCTATTTATTCTAGAAATTATAGATTAGCTCTCTATGTATATAACTAAATAAATATATAATAAATATAAAATTTTTCTATCTGCTTCTTCGTCATAATTTTAATGATCTACAATATAGCAATTTGATTTTGTGTGAATAGCAATTTTTTATTTTCTTCGAAATTATATTTTTAATTTTTTATTTATAATATAATTAAGTCAATTAAATGATTAATTTTCTTTGAATTATTAGTTGTTATATTTTAATCAATTATGCTTAGATGTTATAAATAAATGTATAAAGTGACAATTATTTTATCAAAATATTAATCAAAATAAAGAAATCATGTATTTGCTATGATTGATCTCCACTGTAAGAAACTCGGAAACTTACGAAGGAAAATAATAGAATATCTGGATAATTTCTTAAATCTTTTTCAATCGGATCGTCGCGAATACGGAATTGACAAGTAAACAGCTGCGCGTGCATGCTTGCTTTCGTGCCGGTCAAGGAAATGCAATTTATTCGGTTTAGGAATTACTCCCCGCGAAGATACAGTTCGCCTGACGCATGGAACACCCAGGAGCGGTCGCTGAAAGGGAACGAGAAGGCGAGAGGTGAGCGGAGAGAGCGAGTGCGCGCGAGACAGTGCCTCGAGAGCTCGTTATGCGGCCGATGGGAATGCGACGTTGCAGCCTCGCGGTGGGACCACCCTGTTCGAAACCGGCACGGGGAGAGGAATCGAGGGACAATGTCTCACTTGAATTTACTATCGGCCCCGTATTCCTCGTAACCGTTTGGTCTTTCTTGCGACGACGACTCTCGCCGTAGGTCCACCGGTACCACCGGATCGACGTGAAGAGCGCGGCCGCGGAGAACGGTCTCTCGGACGATTTTGACAGGACATACGCGGATGAGGAACAGTAGCGTTTTCCCCCTATCCTACAAGAAAGCACCTAATTGCAGATTAATAAATAATTTGAGAAAATATATCGTTGAAACTGACGAACTTTGAGAAATGATTAAATATAGAATTAGTAATAATAATATTAAAATTATATAATAATTTAAGAAATGAGTTGTTTTATACATACATATATCAAGTTATTCAATATTTTAAAAAGTTAAATTAAAAGAGAGAGAGAGAGAGAGAGAAGAGAAAATTCTAAAAACGTCATTTTTAAAAATTTGTATTCTATTGATTTTGAAACATTCCATATCTACACGTGCCGAATTCATCAAAAATAGTCAAACCATTGTGCATACGAGTATTACGTAAGTGAAGCCGTCCTCTCTGGTTTACACCAACGCATTTTCGAACGACTGACAACCGCATCTAGTCGGGGTTCTCGACCACTAGGTCGACATCCGTTCGGCGAGGTCGTTCCTAATGGATAATGACGATAATAATAATGAGAACAGGCGACAGCGGTCGCAATTAGGCGACGCACTTTTCTCCGTTCTTTCGCTCCATCTAAGTCGAGTCAGCTGACTACGCGATCGATGATGTCACCGTTGCAGCGTATTCTCCGTCCTCACGAAGAAGCTACACCCACTTGAAAGGCCAAACACCTACTACTCGTGATACGACGTCACAAAAACAGAATTCCTCTCTCGCGATTTTTTTTTCTTGCATCCAAATTCTTTGTATCTCTCTTATCGAAAATATTTCTTTTTATCTCGAATAATAATTAGAAAATAATTAAAAAAAATAGCTTTTCTTTCTAATAATAAACAACTACATGATACTTTTTTATTTAATTCGACTTTTTAATTCGACTATTTGTAAGCTATATATATTTTTTCTTTTCTCTATCTCTCTTTCATTCTCTCTCTCTCTCTCTCTCTGTCTCTGTCTCATCCTCTCCCACTTCGGCTCTCACCCACGCGTTAAACGATCGTGAGCCTTTCGCGCCAAGCGAGAGCTTATTAGAACACACGAATAGAATCTTTCGAGTAGCGCGCCTCCATAAACAGTAGGATTCGCCCACGTCTCGACAATGTCCCGAAAGGTATACCTGTCGCTTTGGAGCGCACCTTTTTCCGATCATTAACGAGCTCCCTATCCGCGACGCATCGCAAGGTAAAGGAAAAGTCTCTTTGTTCATGGGGACTAGACGGCTGCGCTCCTCCCAGCGAATCAATTAAACGCAATTGTTCCTCTGATATATAATAGCTATATACGTGCTTTATATTCACGATGACATTGATGAGGGTTAGATTCGTATAATCATTTATAAAATATAACCCGTATTTCAAAAGTCGCTTGCTTTGTTTACAAATTTAAAATCAATATGTATGTGTCTTCTATACACTAATCTATACACTTACAATAATTCTATACACTTCTATACATTATTTAAAATTTATTAATAGTTAGATCTATGTGTTTTTAAAATAATATATTAATTAATATTACGAATTTATACAAAGAAAGCAATAATTATGTTATTATGGTAATCTAACCGATAAAACTTTGGAAAAATTTAAATAATTTTCTATTCAATTATCACTCTTTTATAATTAATCAAGTTATATTATATCCGCTATGTCATACATACATATAAATAGTTTGAAATTAACTTAAAATCTTTGATTGTAAAGTCACAAAAAACTAAAGAAACATAATACTAAAAACAATAACAAAAGAATTATTTTAAATTCGGCAAGTTGCGATAAGATCGATGAGGAAAGACGCGGGAATGTCGGAAATATTTTACGGGTATCCTGTATTGCGCATTTTCGAGATAATATCCTTTTCTTCGGCGGCATAACAGCCCCTTTTTCCTCACGTGCAACTCGTCGCCGAGTATTTGCCGCGATCCGCCGAAATATCGGGGTGTCTAGCGTATAATAAGACAAGGTAGAACGTTGCTCCGGACACCTCGGACACATGTCAGCATCGCCGCCGCTCGTTCCACAGCCTAGTGTATACCGAAATCCCGCCACTCGTCAATTAGACACGATATCCTTTCCGTGACGAAAAACCTGGCTGGGCTAGTACCTCGAATCGGGAAGACGAGGGGTTTCGGAAGAATGACATTAACATACCGAGCGACGTGGGGCGGCGGAAAAGAGGAAGGAAGAAGAAGCGGAGAAGGAAGGAGAGAGAAGGGTGCAGACTGACACGCCGAAATGGTACAAGCAACCGGCAAGAAACCGGCGACTCCTAAGCGGCTGTCCAGTTTTCGAGAAATCAGCGAATTCCACGCATTTCTCCAGAATCGATCGAAGTTCGCGCCTGCTGGAACGATCGAACTTGGATAATTAAGACTATTTAATTCTGCCATCTTAATTAAGCGCTGATCTTTTGGAGACATTGCTGATATAGAAAGCTTGGCCGGTGATCTTCTATTGTAATTATTAAATTCCTCGAAAAATCAACGTGTCGCGAAATGATTGAAAAAAAATATGTAGAAAAAATAATTACATAATAATGTAGAAAAAATAATTATATAATATTATATTGATACAATAGAAATTTATGATTATCGTCGCAAGACTCTATTTTTAGAATAATCTCTAATTGCATAATTTCATCAAGTTGCAAAGCGTTTCTATTTGCGCGCGAATCCATTAAAGAGCTGAAATGCATTCCAAGATAATCGAGAGACCGCTTCTATAATCGCCAACCCTTCGAATACCCGTTAATCGCAGGCGGCCGATCGATACGGTCGAGTGCAGAAGCACCCGTTACTTCCGGTGTGAGCGAGCCCACGACCTTCGCTCCCACCGACGAGCGTCTCCAAGTTGGGAAGATAAAACCTGGACAATGAGGTCCAGCGCGGTCTGGGAGACAGACTGGCCGAGGGTGAAAAGCCTCCGGGCGTAGCTCAATTATGTAAGGCGCCGCGAAGGCTTCCCCGTACAATGCCCGTACGATGGACCGGGAGGGAAGGGGGGGGGAGAAGGTCTTCGTGTTAAGGTGTCGTGGGATACGTCGCGGAACACCGTATACACAGGGTGGGCGTCAAGGACTCTCGGTGCGGGACAGGACAGACGACGGTTCGGTGTGACTGCCATATCTGGACACCGTGTAGACGACGGCGACACGCTCGAAGCGAACCGGAGCTCGTAACTCGTGCCGGACTTGTATGTGCGTAACATGTATGGGAGTGTCTCGAACGCACACTGATACTCGTACACTCGTCCGGAGCTGTCGTCCTGTCTATACGCAGATTTGCTACCGTAAAGAATATCAGTGAAGAACAACGTACAAAATAAGCCTAAACATGATTTGGCAACAGTTTGTTAAATTATTTTATAGACTGTTTTTATTAAAAAATATAAAAATATCTGGTGAACGGATAGAAATGGAATTAATTAAAGCAGTTGAGATTTTTCGATAGAATGGCAGTTAATAAAATCAACTTAAAAACGCATGTATTTTTTGGAGAAATTAATTAGAATAATTATAAAAAATTGACAATATTGACATATATATATGTGTGTTTTTTAAAAATGATTTTTGATAAGATTTTAAGTAACACGTTTTTTAATGGCGAATTTATCATTAACTAACAAAAGTAGTTTCTTTATAGAATTATTCGGTAAAGATGTAGGTAATTGTGCACATTAATGTCCATATGCCTCCATAAGGATATTTACCGGTCATTGAACAGAGCACACGTGCCTTGATTGGCCATCTATAATCTTAGTCTACACATGTCTTAAAGAAACTCACTCTCGGTCCAGTGCGTGCTGATGTAAGCGACCGTTTTGCGGCATCGCCGATCAATCGCCAGGCTTTTCAACATCTAGATGCAAACTGGTTTTGCAGGAATGTATTTACGTTAATGGGGCACTTGTGTGCCAAATCTGTAACGCGAAATGACACGAATAAGGCTGAGGGAATGCTATTAGCGCTGACGGAAAAGAATGAAACCAGACGTGTCTCTTCCTCGTCAAAGCTCTCCGCCTTCTTCTTTTTATAAAATGGATTTATAAACGATCTCTTTTAGTGTTTAACTTTACATTCACTTGCTTCACGTTAGCCTATGGAGATGAAGCGATTGCCGTATAATGATTGTTAAACCATGTAATTATTATCCACGAGCCAATCGAACGATGACGCAAACTATATAACGTTAAGTAATATCCTCGCTAATGTATTCCCCGCCATCGATGATCGCAATGAACGTCGCCATTAATAACGCCCCAGATCATTGATCGATAACCAGTGATTTGCATCTCGTGTTCATCGAAAGTGCGACAACGAGACGAGCATCGAGTCTTTTCCGCTGATAAGAAAAAAAAAGCTTGTTTCTCTTTTAGCCTTACCTTATTCGTACGAACTGTACGGAATCTGACACGTAGGCCTGAAGCTTGCGATGCGGTTGTAGAAACCATTCGGTATAATCGACGTAATTGTGGACCGATCTGATGCCTGGGTAATTCTAGGTGGGTATATCTATCTACCCGCCGGCCAGTTTGCCTTTCATTTCGCGCGGCCCACGTAATATGCGTACGATATATGCGGCGCACGATTGCAGAAGAAGAGCGAAGGATCCGAGAACATCGACAGGTGCATGAGAAAGAAAAATCAATCCCTCAGCGGAAAGATGATTGGCCATGGGCGAGCGTCACGAAATCGCATGCTTATGTATCCTTAAGACGAACAGTGGTATTAAGAACGTTACAAGAGCGTTACAAGGTTGTTGCTGGATACCAAACTTGAGAACTGAAACGCTCATTCTGAATGCAGATTTCCTTGATCGAAAGGAAACGTTAAATTTCTGTAAATTATGCTCTCTGTATCATGAGCGTCAGTTTGAATACTTCACGTTTCGCGGAATTTTGTGCTACATTAATAATACATTTAATATTTTCTCATAGAAATAAAATAATACATTTTTTCCGATTATTAATCGATAGAGTAAAATATTTTCTTATCATAAATTGTTTTTTGTCAATTACGTAACCAGGTTTAATAAAAGAAAAAAGACTTTAAAATATTATGGAAAAGACAGCAATCTTCGTATTTATACTTTGTCTTCGCTTTATCTCTTGATTATTCCATTCAATTTTTTAAATTTCTACCAAATTTATAATTAACAAGAATATTTGTTGAAGATATTCGGAAATAAATGAAAGAGTTTCAATAATTTTATAATAATTGTCTAATTGTCAAAAAACTCTAAGATAGCAACTCTATATCTGTGAATTCCTTTCTCTTTCTATCTTTGTTATACGCGCAATGTATCTATTAACATCCGTATGTCAATCGATACGCTCGACAGGAGAAGATCAATCGCTTTCCACATTCCCATCAATCATCGAATAAATGAGAAAATGTTACGGGCAGTAAATGAAACATCGACAAAGCGTTTCTTTGTCCCGTCCGCGGAAAAAAAGATACGTTCGCAGAAAAGTACGCGGTCATAAGATTGCTTCGTAGTCGATTGCTCTCGAGTATCAGAGCTACGTGTATACCGCAATCTACCCAAGGTGGAATACGCGAAGGATGCTCGTATACACGTTTCAGCGAAGGTTGAATTCTAGCCGTTGCGAGCCCTCGTAATCTTTAGCCCCCGAGGTCAGCACGAGTTCGTCCGCACGACCGGAGATCCCTCGCAGATAGAGAGAGAAGCTCCGGCTGAGAAACCCGTGTTAGTACGTACCGGGTACATGATGCTAACTCGTATTGGTAGATAGGTAGAACCTACCTACCGATCCGGCTCTTCTTCGAGGGCCTCCTGCATATTATGCGGCCAAAGTCGTGCCCCGGCTAAGACAAAGGGATGCCATACTGAGATAGCAACGACGGCGACTGTGAGAAGTGAAAGAGCAGCTTCAATTTTCAAAAACGAATGAAGTTAGTGATAAATTTTATCCGTTTGATGCGCGGTAATTGTCTGGTTTAATAAAAAAGAGTTTCATAAAAATGATTGCGAATTAGATTTTGCGTAATAAGTGATCAATTTTAAAAGTATTAAAAAGAATTTTAACTTTTGTGAATAATTTCAAAAGCATTATTATAATAAAATATTAATATATTTAATATTATCACCAACTTAATTAAAACATCAAAATGCTTAATATTAAATATTAAATCACTTATTTTTATTAAATACATAATGCTTATTTTAAAAATAAATTGATAAAAATAAATTTGCTTAGAGAATTTAAGCATGTCAAAGAAAAAGTACATAGCTGCAAAGAAAATACGATAAGAAATTCGATTTATTTCTCAGTTATCACGTTATATGCTTGTGAATGGACTTTTAAATATTTAGTGATCTATAGTGTGGATACGTCTTTGTGTGTGTATGCTGATATCAAACATTGCTATTGATAAAACATTGAAAATATTTTTGATAACATCTATCCACTCGTATTATATACCCAGAGGGGTTCATTGTACTCGATATGAATTTCTTCCTCATCAATCATAACACGTGTTAGCCACGACTTGCAAATTGAAAAGATGCTTGCTTGAGGCGTGCAGAACAGAAATGACAGAGAGAACTCTGCCATAAACAAAAAAAAGAGTCTCGTTTTCTCCCTCTTTTTCTTTCTGTATCTCAAACTAATTTACTGTTATTAATTTATGGCTATTAAATATCTTTGCACATGTAAAATTCGGTCAGTGATTATCTTATGTATACATGACAAGTAATTAAATAATCATATAAATTTCGTGAGCAACGTTCTTGATAATAAATAGCAATGCTGCTTAAGGATATACATATATCATATACAGCTTTATCGTTTATAAACATAGTAATAAAATCACTTCTAGATATGTCTTGTTGAATATTGCTTGGTAAATTGATACACGTAGCATGATAATTTAAAGAACTAAAAAATTTAATGTTTTAAAGAACATATGATTTTTATTTTGTTAAAAAAAAGATATTATGATATACAAATATGTTTACTTAGAATACACCTATACGTACACTGCGCGTCAACGATTCGTTCCCTGAGATAAGAGGAGTAAGGGAATCATAGAAGTATATCTATGGCTCATTGATGACGCGTAGTCGTGATAAATGATAGAATTAATCTTAAGATGCTTGATTTTTCCCCACTTTTTTTCTAAATTGACAAAAATAAATTTTATTACTTAATAAAAAGGAAATTCTTTAGTTCAATAATTTTTTATGTATATGTCCAAAGCATCCTAAATTTTGTCTTAAATTTATACATGTGATAGTATTATTGATAAATGTTTACATTAACTTACACCTCACGGATCATTTTCATTTTCACTTATATTATAGATTTTTAAGTAACAAATACAATCTTTATTTTTCCTTATTTTATAATAGAAAAAGCATTAAAACTGTGAATCTTTAAAATTGCATATCTCTGAAACGAGAAGAGAGCGCCACAAAATTCGAAGTGCATGTTACTTAGGAATGTGCCTTCTATAATATATGTAAAAATGAAAACAATCCGTGAGTTGTAAGTTAATGTAAACAATTATCGTATTAATTTATTGCAATTAGTGTCATGAATAATAAAAAAAAAAAAATTTATACGATACAAAAATTATTTTTCTTTGATCTCACAGGAATTGTAATTTTATTTTATTTTTAAATACAGAAGAATTAGCCGCCAGTCATGAAATAATTCTTTTGAAGATCCCGCATTCTCTCTCCTAAAGCACTATCAATACATCGCTATGCGTCAATAGCCGATGCATATCTTTCTCTAACGAGAAAGAATGTTCGAAGCAACATCAATAATTTATAAAATTCGCAATCGCGATCCTGAGGTAAAGCGAAAGGGTAAAACGATCGGTGATCGAACATAAATCTCGAGAGGCAGAAGATCGAGAGGCCGCGGAACAGCCGCGGAATGCTCGTGACGCAATCACGGATCTATGATCCTCGCTCGCGGGAAATCTCGAGCTCTCGAGGATCTCGTTCAAAGATCCTTGCAGGATCTCGTCTTGCGTTCTACATCGAGTTGAACGCGCTATAACGGCCGGCTTCGCGATGACTTTAGCATCGGTTTAACCTCATTCCAAGTGAAGTAACGTCAGTTCTCTCGCCTTTCCCTCGGTTCTTTGAATCCTCCAGCATCTTCCGAGATGTGCAGGCAATCATCTGTCGACTATTACAGACAAACGATTATGCGCGTCGGTCGTTATACCGCATGCAATCGCGTCGAAGATAACGGATAATCACGATAACTGACGATGATAACGATCGACGCGCAAATCTCGGACTTGTCACCTATTGTTTATTCTAACGATAGCCAAATGTATTGCTACGCAGCTATAAATTGCGCCTGATTTCTGTAATTATCTCTATCCAATAAAAAAAAAGAAAGAAAAGGAGAGAAAAGAAGACAAAAGAGAAGATACGCGTTAATAATAATTGAGCGCTATATTATGCGGAACAATAATTCGACGAATTAGGAGGAGAAACATATGTTTATCGCATCGATTGCGGCTTACATTATGTAATAGCGCATCTAATCGTAGCAAATTCACATTGGCAATCATATGATGCCGCAATAAGTACTATATTAAGTACTAACACTATACATATATAAGTACTGTATTAACAGGGTTCGATATAAAAGTTTTGCAATCCGGCAATCTCAATCGCGATATCCGTTGCTCTTGGTCAACTTCTTCTCTGATCAACTCTCTCTTTTTAAGTTATAATAGTTTAGTTGTAATATAAAAAATAAAGATAAAAGAGAGAAACTTTACTAAATTACATATTCAAAATTTGATTATATATATAATTATTATATTATAACTATAATATATTTATCAAATAAATAAATCAATTGACAGAAAATAAGATAAATTCTATTGATCACAAATATTATGCAGTGAGGATAAAGGGTTATTGTGTGAAAAATCTTTTTCTATCCGAGATTTGCCGTTTCTTCAAGATTATCTATAATCAGATAATCATCGAAACAAATTACAGCGAGCGTGCCAGCGCGACGCGTAATACATCGCGGATATTGATTAAATCTGCGGATGGAAATAGCGCGAAAATGGTGTTTCTGTTTCGCGTCCTTGGCGTAGAAAAGCGCATCGTTCCGTACAGCAGCGCATACTGGAAAGATGGCATCGAGATTATAATTATCATCAAATGCCGTCTCACGTCTCGAGACTTTTACAAGCGAAGCGATTATGAATCATGCGATGCTCTCGCGTTCTCTCCCTCCTTTATTGGAGGCTGCGGTTGAATAGTTCAACGTCTTACATTATGCTGCAAGTTCTCGCCGAGCTGCTACGAGCCTATCTATTATAGGCAGATGATTATCGATATTGGCCAACACTACGCCATCGCAAGCCTTTCACAAGCTGGTATTCTTCGCATGACTATCGCTTTTCGCTGCCTTTCCTAAAAGGAGCAAGCGCTTTGTCCGACGAGATACGCGCGCGACATTTATAAATGATTTATATCGAAAAGAACACCGCGACTAATTGCGTTATTAGCAACAGCTGCGAACACAAATCCGTAATTCTCGGCGAAAGAATTACGTTCTTAGGGAACTGTAATTACCGTGTGCAATCTGTATATAAAACCACGTTAAAATTAAAAAAACGTTTTAAATTCATATTTATTATCTTATTTATATAATCGAAACCTTAATTTACGCTTTCTACGTAATTCCTTAATGTACAATATCGATGAAAAATATCTATTACGTAAGCTGCGAAATCTATGATTTCGGAGAGAGATAAAGTTTTAGTATACTGGTATTTTAATATTATATAAAAGTTGTCTTATTATATTATTATATAAAAATATATTAAAAAAAGTTCTTTTTTAAGAAAAATAATTTATAATTGCAAGAATTTCTTTATATATTTAAAGGAAGCGTAGTAATCATTGTGAAAGGAATGCCGAGCCGCATCGAGAATGTGTGCGTAAAATGTGCATTATCTGTGATTGTTTGCAAGTATCCTTCTTCTATGCATGTGTTTTCTTCTTCCAGCTGCATCGTAGCAGGTGAGATCGGACAGAAAAACACGAGGGTCTGGCGCCAATATCTTTTAACCAACAATAAGATGGGTTATAAAGGTCTATGCGGACCCTTAGGGAGAGCTCATAAGGAAGAATTCCGGATCAACCGTGCGCAAGGACATTCAGGGATGCTCCAAAAGCCACACTCTCGACTTTGTAAAATGTATCTAAAGCTTCGAATATCTATTTCATATTTTTTTTTTTTTTTATCAGGGAAGTTATACATTTCCTGCGATTGATACGTACTGTTTGTTGAAATTTTTATACCTGCACCTTAATAAGAGATCATATTATTTCATATTGAGAAAATAGCTACGCGCTTATCTTCGTTGAATCGATTCAAGGTGTTAAATTGATCGGCATATAAAATCGGTCGCGAAATTTATGTCACACCGCCCGCAGGCACTCATTACAGAATGTATCACGTATCATTGGGAGATAAGTCGTGATATACAAACTGGATTAGTCAGCATTCGCGTGCACGATAATATTTTGTGTTCATGGTTGACGTTTGTCCGAGACCGGTCCAAGTGACAAATCGCGCGAAGTCGAGGAAATTGTTCTAGAGCCGCCTGTGGCGCAAGCTGTTTATCGCCGGCACGAATTGTTCTTATTCGAGAAATACGCGAATGGCAGCACTCGTTGCTGCCGATAGTCATCACTTCGCAATTGCGACGAAATGATAAATAGAAACGATAGGAGGGCACCGGAGAAAAACGTACAAGGATCTTACGTAAGTTATTTATGCACCTGCGTCATCGGTCCAATAGATGAGTTTGTGCCGTTCAACAACATCGAATATCGCGTGTTTTCTTTTCCTAAAATAATTATAATTATAATAATCATATATCTAGATGTTCTCCCTTTGCTATTTATAGTTATGCTGTTTTTTTTTTTTATTGATTTGAACGTTTTAATAAATTTATTTTAATTTGTGATAAATTTATATATATAAATAATGTTTATATGAATAATAAATAATATTATATGCTAGAGAAAAAAATATTATAAATAATATGCATTAGACTCAAAGAATATATAAGATTATTATTCTTTTGTATTACCGAATTCAAAGACTATTAATGTTTCGAATATTTAAACAATTATTATTTTTCTTGTATTAAATATTGCATTAAATATCTGTGATCGTCTATAAATCTAAAATATTTTACAGATAGAAAGAAAAATCTGTAATCTTAAATTCATAATGTATGCTAATCAGTGCGTTGAGCGATACTAAAATTTAAATACAAACCACATAATGAATCCAAGACTATGGTTAGTGCGTAATCAATGATATAATTTGATTTTCAGCATTAATTTTGTTGTGGCGCCAAAGTTATCGTTAATCTCGATACCTTTTCTGGAAAGGGGAAATCGTATTCCGATGATCTCGTGCGTAGGTTTTCAGTTTTGTTTTAATGAGATTGATGGTATTCCAATGACATTCACAGCACTCTCTTTATACTTCCAAAATAGGCAGGCGGCTCTCACAGGAATTAATGCCTCTCTGTTTTAAAGTAGGCGCGTCTCTAGAAGAGAGCTGGAATACATTTTTTTGAACGAGTCGCGCGCGCAGAGATATTGTATGGGTTCTGTGTGACCAGATTTATATGTATGCATAATCATAAAACAACATTTCAAAAGTGACCTATGTCCTCGCTTATGATGCGGCGGATTAGAAGACGTCATTGTAATGATAAACGTTGAATACAATCGGCTGCGATCGCTATATTCTTGCTCGATCAAAACAAGAAAATCAATATACAAATGGAAAAAAAAAAATATATATATATACGAGCATGTTTTCTGTTTACATTATATGTATATTGTATTGTGAGCAATCAATCGTATCAATGCTATCAATTGATAGAATTTAGAATATAATTTAGGATACAAAATGTATTATTTTTAAGAATAAAATTAAATCTTTATTATTGGATTGTGGTTGGATTTATCTGATGCAGATTGCATTGATAATAAAATCAAATAGTATATCTTGAAAAAATAAAAAAAAATTTTTTTCGTACATTTTACTGTGCATCTTGCACGCGACACTTCTTCCGAAGTATCTCACGTATCCAACTCAACCGCAACTCGAAAGATTTGTTGAAGTGACCGTGAAAAATACGTTGCTTAAGTCAGCGCGACGAGTCGGCTTTTGATGTCGATCAGCTGGAAAGCGTTGGGAAAAAAAAAGAAAAGCCTCTCGCGAGAAAGAAGCAGGCAAACGAAGAGACTTGAAAGATACCTAATGGTCCACACCAGCAGATGTCACATGCTCGCCAGTCAATGTTTTCCAAACGGGCGTTTGCCGCCAACGCAAGCTTCTTACCCCGGCGTTCAACTCTCCAGTAGGTACTAACGATCCTGCGAACATTAGGCCGCGGAGGTCCCACAGGGGCCCCGAGGAAGAAATTCCAGACTCGTACGTTCCTCGTGCTCAGGCCCCGCGTGAACTTTCATTTTCAAAAGTGACGAAAAGAAAGAGAGAAAAAAACAGAAAGATCTTCCAGTCGCGTATCTACTAACAGTTATATATACACTCAAAAGTCCTACTAAAGTCGCTCTCAAAAGGAATTCTTCCGTAATCATTTCTTAAGAATTAACCTCGATTAAAAAAGTTATCGAAAAAATCGTTATTTTTTCATCTTTACAAAGAAATCAATATATAAATTTTATTTAATATTAAAAAAATAAATTTTATATATAAAATGTCTAATTCTAATAAATATGAGTGTATAACAATTTAATAAATCTTTATTTTTATATTGTTATGTTGAATTTTTTAAATATATACATATATTTATCCATTAATATATTCTCAAATATATTGTAATTGATTGAAATTGAACACAAGGACATGCATACACACATACACAAAGAAAGAGAGAGAGAGAGAGAGAGAGAAATTTAATTTGTTTCTAGACCAATTATATGATAAAAATTTTAAAGAACGTTGATTAAAAAAATATTGATTATAATTATTAAAATTTTTTATTGTTTAATATTGATTATGTATTAATTTATTTAGCAAACTTTGATAAAAAAGCTATGTATAATTGATTACAATATTAAATATCTACTTCCCAAAACAGGAAATGTAAGATGATTGATAAGCTGTTAATTTAGATTCATAATAATATGATATATATAATAGGCTTATTCAATTATGATTATATATATATATATATATATATATATATATATATATATGTATATATGTCAGTTGAGAATAGTCATATACATAATAAATTAATAACACTTTAATTATTTAATCCATAAAGTTGTTTATGTTTAAAATTTACATATATTTCATAATTATTATAAAATAAAAGGGAAAAAATCTCTAGACTAAATTATTCAAAACAATTTTCGTAACTCTCCAATCATATAAAAAAAGAATTATATTACAATCATTTATTCTTTGTATTATATTGCATATTATATACATATACATAACCTTTACTTCGTTATATGTCTCATGTCTATAAATAAACTGTTTGGTATGCAAAACATTGACTTCTCTCTCTTTCTGTGTGTGTGTGTGTGTGTTAAATACTAATTACAAATGATAATATATGTGTAAAAAATATTCTTATAATTGTGCATATATATACTAAAACTGTCATTTTGTGGTCCCTACGATGTTACATAGCATTTCTTGGTAACACATTAAGGAAGAAGAAAATACCTCAAATACTAAAAAAATAGGTGTGTTTCAGTTGTAAGAGATTACGCGTGTCATATCTTTATGAATTCACTATTGAATAGCGAAATGTTATTGACTTTAAAAAAAAACACGAAACTTTTGTTCATTCGTGATACACGAAAGTCGTTAATTTGTGCAAGATGTTATTTTTCGAGAGAAAAGAATATATACGAGGAAAATTGAAACGTACTTGATACGCAGAAACGATTTCGATTTGTTCGCTCAGAGTTTATCCAGAAACTTTCGCCGAGTAAGTGAAAGAATTCATCGAGAAAAATCGGAGCAACTTTATATACTTTCAGAGAGTGACAGGGTTTGACAGATGTAATTTTGCTATCAAAAGACCAATGAGCGTTAATATATTCACCGGCATGAGTTATTAGATTTAAAGAGACAATGTGGAATACTAATAAAAAAATACAATTCTTGGATATATAACTGCTATTTGCTTAACAAACAAATCGCATTTGAGAAAAGAAATAAGAATCTTATTACCAAGTTTAACGTTGACTATGTATGGTAAGAATATCACATTAAAAAAAATTCTATTGCAGTCCCAAAATATATCGGATATATGCGAAAGAATCACGTACGAGCTGATGTTATGATTGCTGTTGTAGCGAAATCATATCACGCAGATAAATTTCTCACGCTTGCGTTGCAATTTGGCGCGCAAAGATGGCAGATGACATCGACAATATAAATTCACGTCAAACTCTCACTCACCTCAGTTTAACATGCATGCAGCCTATGAGGTATATCCAAAACGAGACGAATAGCCGAGATTGCACCGTCTTGGGAAAGATTACGAAAGTAAATTCCAACGTTTACTTTCGGGACGAGCCTTCCGAATTAATGAAACACTTACGCGCACTAGGCATTCAAATTTATCGTCGATTTAACGCCACCGAAAAAAACATGCACTGTTCACCTCCCTTGAAGAAAGATGCAATTTCGCGAAATCGTACCGAAACGCACCGTTTCATAAATTTTTACTGACAGCAATTCCAATTGACTTTGTAAAGTGAGACAACTGATATGTTTGCTGATCGTAGTCGCCAAGCGACTTGATATGATATGCTTGAACTCTTCTGACGAAATAGTATGAGGGATCAAATTCTTACGCGCTTTGATAAGAGAAGATGCACACGTGAACACACGTTATCACTGTCAAATGTGTCGATTCCGCACTTTGCGTCCTGACATTGCTACTACAAAAATGTTCACTAGTATAAATTCAAAAGTCTTTTTCAAAACTTTAGTAAAAATGAGCATATATTTTTAATTCTGTCCAATATATAAAAGTAACGTAATATCCATTGATGAATGATGATCTTGTACCACTTCTGACGACGTTTGCATCGATCTAGGACATTGTCCGAGCGAATCTGTACCAGAGCACTTTGTGGAAAGTCAGGAGATTCCGCGCGATAAAAAATACGGATCACTCACTCGATTTCCTTGGTACACGTAAAAAGAAGTCAACGCGAGAATAGGACAAATGAGAAATGGAGAAGAAAAACGATCGAGGGAGAACACGCGCGATTGCGAACATACGAGAGAGGAAGTGTCGGCTTTTACGAGAATTTCTGCCGATCCTTCGAGGCTCTTCGGTCCGCGCGTCTCACCTTGCGGAGAGCGAGTCTCCAGGTCGACCATGCAACGACGCACAGGTCCACGCTGGGCAGGACTCTCCCTTCACCTCTCTTACGTCTCGTCCTCCTCTCCTTTCTCTCTCTCTCTCTTTCTCCCTTTCCACCTTCTGCTACCACCACCATTATCACCATCGTCATCATCATCGGCACAGCACTCGGCAGAGCCGAGCACCTTCTCCTTCGTCGTTGAGCTTCCTTAGACCCCTCACCCCACCGCGCCATCCTCCCCACTTTTCCCCCTAGAACGCCACGAAGCAGAAGACAGCACCTAACTTCCCCGCCTCGCACACCTTCCAGCTTCCTACCATCCTTCTCCTTCTCGCATCTCCCTCGTCGTTTTCTCCTCTGTCGTCTCTTCGTCTTAACTCGTAGAATGCTCGGTTCCCCTACTTTTCTCTTCTAGCCAGGTACGAGACACGCAGGTATACACACATATGTACGCACACTAGTCGCCGAAGTTTCCGACTCGTAGTAGGCATGGGATACATTCGTGTGTTTGTACGATGCTGCGCGCGTAAAACCCTTTCAAGTTACACACATCTGAGGGGTTGCGTGTGATGCATCTGGACCAGAGAAAAAAAGACGGGCTACTTGCGGAGAAAACATGAAGTCTCAGAAGAGGCCGCGCGGGGTTGGAAAAGTCGAGGGTGCAGATGCTGTCTCGGCGAAGGAAGTGTTTAATTTGCTAATGAACGATTCCATAGACACGTGCGTGCATCGAGTAATATTAAATTAATCGGATAAAAAATTTTATAAAACAGAAATGAGTCTTTTTGCTTTTTAATTATTTGTCTGTTTCCTAAAAATGTCGCTTTATATTCTCTAATTTAGAATCAATAATTATTCGGCAAAATTTTGTATTTGTGACAACTAATTTGTAAAATATCTTTTAAGTAAGCGATAACAAAATAATTGCATCAATTTTTAATTTAATATTAATATAAATAATACATATCATAACTCAACGTAATTCTTACATAATATTTATAAACTGTCTTTTAGAAATTTAAAGAAAAAAACAATAAATTAAGAGAGAATAGATTTTATTATATATACCTTACTATTATATAGTTTCTATTCCTAGTAGGTGTAAATAAATTGAAAATATATTAATTTTATTTTTAAAAAACGAGGCTATTATGTATAGTTAATTGCTGTTGCTTTTATATAATACTAACATTTGTGAGATAACAAAAAAAATAAAATCTATAAATAATAATATTATAATTGCAATACATCAACTTGGATAACGAGAAGTGAATTGATAAGAATCTATAATCGAGTTACGTAAAAGCCGTGTTAGATAGGCGTGAAAATACATCGTGGTACGGTTTCCAAGAAGAATCCATTCTCGTCGAATTGCTTCGAGGAAGAAACTCTCGTTGTTGCATTTCAAAAATTAGCACGAAGAATATGATAACTGTTTGCCCTTTGCACGATCTGCACGCTTGTTTTATCATTTCTTGCTAAGAGATATATTCTATTCAAAAAAATAAATAATGCATTTATCGACTTTTTTATTTGCTTTGTAAAAACTTTTGACAATTCTGTAAAAATTCTTGTAAAAATGTGCAACAAATTATATGTTTGAAAAATAGAAAAGTTTAAAAATATGCCTGAGGAATTGTATTGTTAGATAAAATTCTTTCAAGATTAATATCTTTTATAAATATTTATATTATTGATAAAAAAAGCAATTAAAAATTAGTGCTGCGTTTATATTTATATGGCTATATTTCGTTCGTGTAATATCGTGTTTATTTATATTTATATAATATTTTATTATATGAACACATCTTCATATTTTATTATTATACACCATATACCACAAAAATTTAGAACAGAATACAAATTTATAATATAAATATGTTTAATACAATATAATCTTTTATATAATATATATTGTTAAATATTTTTTCTATGGTATCTTTTACAAAGATACAAAAGATATAATTAACACTTGTAAATGATAAATGATGCACACCGGATTCACAATCATATAAATTTAATCAAATGAACCTGACCTGCATCCAATTTGGCTACAACAGGAACATACATTATAGATTTCAATTTGATTCATAGAGGGATGCTGGTTTTCAGCAGGTGTCAGATCGTGCCCTGTCGATAGCTTTGTAACGCGGTGCGATCCTCGAGTGCAACCATCTCGAGAGTCACCCTCAACACCCTGTCGACGGGTTTCATTGTTCTCTTCAAGTGGCTTGACTATTTTTATGATATTGCTTAGCACTGACCAACCACATTTTGGCAAAAAACTATTTTCGTGGGCACACGGATTCAACTACGTTAATATGTCTAACAATTCAGGAACAGTAGATCAAAATTTTGGTGCCTGAAAAGGCACGAATTTTTCTTTAGAAATGAAAGTTAAAGCGTCGTTAGGATCATAGTCGCTCCCTACTGTGAGGGTGGATGAAATACTGGTAGGATCCATTTCCAAACTCCGTAGGTGGTTTAGTTATAAAAGATCGTATCCCTCTTTTGTATTCCCTATTTTATATTTCTGATGCTTATAAAAATTTTCATCACAAAAAAATATTAATATAAAAATTAAATGATTTTCTAAATCATTCACATAAGATATAATAATGTAGATAAATTAAGTATTTATTATACAATTTTTTATTCTGCTTCTCTTTTTTTTCGCAAAAGCTTTATTTTTTAAAATTTAGTTTATTAATTTATATTTATTTCATGCAAAAGTAAAAATTTTGCATAATGTTTAAAAATTAAATTAAACTTTAAGTTAGTATGCCACTTAGTATTTGATAATTCATATTTCTATGTGTAAAAAACATTTACTATAAAATGCTATGAAAGAGCAATCATATGTTTTTGCGGATAGATGATTATGTGCGCGGAGAATCAACAGGTGGTTACGTGCATTAGATTTAGTCACTTTTTTATTTCATCTTTTACACATGTTCATTATCTTTGTTTCATTCCCCATATTTTTTTGTGTAAACCTGACAGTTTCTCGCTTCTTTGCATGCTTTTTTTATAACAACTTTTTCTAAGAATTACGTTGCACGTTGTTAATGATGTCGTGGAATTTCTGTGAAAATTCTAACTGATTAAATATCTATTTCATCCCCTATGCCACAAAGATTGTATAATGTAATATGAAGAAGACAATACCAGAAGTAATAAAATATTAAAAATTTATTTCTTTCATTCAACATAACGTAAAATGTAAGATAGCTCTGTAAGAAAAAATAATTATAAAAATAGTTACAAGCTTCTTTTTCATACTAACTTTATTATATAATTTCGTATAATGTCTAATTTGTATAGAAAATAAAAAGAAAACTTAGGTATATAAGAAGATTTTGCATTCATCAAAATTTGCTGTTATTAATTTTCAAGGAATGACGATGGCGCCAACCCCGTCGAGACGCTAATGCATCCTATTGTTCCCCTGGTTTCGCTATGCAGTATTGTTTAGCGTCGATCGACCATATCTTCGCAGAAACTGATTCCTGGCTATGCTAATTTTGAACCGTAAGAAAATTTTGGTATCGGCAGAGTCGATCTTTTCTTTCAGAAATACGCCGAAAGTTAAAATATTATTAGAATTTTGGGCGTGTCCCATTGTGAAGATGAATGAAATATTAAAAGAATCCATTTCCAACAATTCATCGCAAAAAAAGAAAATTTTTTAAGAGGATTAGCTAGATGAGGATCAGGTATATAGTAGAGCCCCGATGTATTTCACGCTTCGACGTGCAATTTACAAGCTGCCTTATTCGTATCATGTTCTGTTTTGCAAAACTCAACGAAGGTACGCCATACTCTCGCATTCCTATTACAATCGTGAGAAATTTCGCATTGTCATCGCGCGAATTAGATAAAAGGGTCATGATTGCTTTTTTCTAGAAAGATGATAGGTAACCAAAAGAAATCGCGAATTATCAGATGACTTGATTCTAGATTTTCAAATAATAAATAAGAAGTTAGAAATAATTATAAATATAAGTAGCTGTTTTAGAAGTCTTGTAAATTCTATAGTAGTAATAATGAAAAATTCTGCAAAGAAAAAAAATATAAAATTAAAAAAAACATATTTTATTACATAATAATACACAATTCATTTTTTATCTCATATTATTCATAAATAGTAGGTCCTCGAATTATAATTCGCCCAAAATCTTATATCTTTATGCACGGCGAGATAGAAGAGACAAATTATGAAGCGTATCGATTGGGCGCTTTGTTTTAAGAACGACAGATAGAGCTTATATTCTTTATGGATCCAGCCTGTGGTATCTCTCATGCTGATCCATTGTTGAGCCACGAGAGCGTGGCACGAGAACACGAAGAGTGACAAAAGTGCCCTCGAGGCATCTCGCACCGCGGCTCTCTCATCTGCCTGATGCAGGTAACTTTCCCTATGGGACTTAGGCGCTGGGTACACCATGGGCACATAGACTGACTGAAATACTGCCCAGAAGAGAATACCGGTTCAGAGAGCAGTGGCGCCGCTACCTGAGGGCACCGTTCGAAAAAAAACTCCCTGCGCTGTCGAGTTTAGAACTTGGATTCGTACCTTGTTCCTTTTAGCAAAGCAAAAAGTAAAGAATTTATAAAGCAACGTCTCATTATACTTAAGTGTTCGCGCGATAACGGCAGTACAGTTGCTGCAATGGCATGAATGCTCTCTACTTCTGCTTTGGTATAAAGTATATTTTTCTGTTTAGTGGAATCGAAGAAATGGAGTCCCAAACTTTTCTAAAAAGTCTGAAATGTAAATGGCGTTACATCTTTTGTATATATTTTTTTTAAGAAAATTAAAAAAATAAAATTTTTTGTATATTTAATAAGTTTTTATATTTTATATTTAATAAGTAAAATGTATATATTAATTAATACAAACCAAATGCTAAATTTATTCATGTAAAGTCATTAACATATATTCGCTTTTGCACGCATTATTCTCATACTATTAAAAAGTAGTTAAATTTTATTAAAATACAAACTTAATTTTTATAAAAAAACCAAATATTAAAATATTAAAAATTGAAACAAAATATTATAATAAAATAAAATATTAAAATATTAAATTATTAAAATATTAAAAATTGATTTCAGAGTAGAATAGCTTATATTATCTCGTTCTTTTTTATCAGTTTTCGAGAAAGAAAGAAAGAGTTGTCGTCTTATTATCATGTGTGTAATTTTAAATTTTTAAATGTAAAATAAATTTCAAGAATTTATCATACATTAGTCAAATGTATCGAAAATTCTTGGCAGATGCAATTCTGAGAATTCTTTAATAAGAATCTTAAATAAAATTATTTATTTAGCTTATTTGCGTTAGGGTTCATATCAAGAGGAGGAATGAGAGTTCTCTTTCTCTTTCTCTCTCTCCCTTTTTCTGTCTCTCTTTGCATAAGGCGCCTGAGATAATGAATCTTTCGTATATATTCGTGAGTTACAGGCTTTCGACAAAATATATCGAGCTACAGGCTTGTGCAAAAGATGCGCCACAAGGATAATGCGGTTCATCGTCTCTTCTCATCCCCTTTCCATCCTTCTTGTAAGCTATCTTTTCTTTTTCCGCCCTTGCTTCTTTCCATTACTGCTGACCTTCTTGTTTTTTTCTTCGTCTCACATGCACCCTTTGTCTGTTGTACTTCACGAGATTGGCAGCGAGCACTGTTCGCCAGGTAAAAGATCGCGAATACAAAAGCAAAACTCAATCGTGATTGACAAGATGCAGCATTTTATCAAAGATCATTTTTTCAAAATTAATTATCGATATTTCAAATTTAACAGTTTTTTAGGATTGTAAATAAACTATTTTTAAGTCAATTATAAATAAAATAATATATTAATAAATGTAAATTATTATAACTTATAAATTATTCAACTTTTGCATATATATATTTAAAACTAATATTCTTAAAAATATATGTTAATTTTATATCAGCAAAATTATTGTCTCTCTAGCGGATTAAAGAAAAAAAAATGGGATATATGTATGTATATAAAAAAATCGGCTCGATGTGTCCTTTAATAGATAGCCAGCGGAATAATTAATAGAACTTAGAGCTTTTCTTGGTGTCCTTTCTGCTAACATAGCAACGTATATCGATACGTCCCACGTATGATCAATATTTGTTGAAAAGAAAACGAAACAGTAAACATATACATTCCAACGCTTATTTTTGCAAAGTATGCCGATGAAAAGATGAAAACATCTAGAAAACATCCTTATGGAGACACCGAATAAGACATCGAGTTGCGTCAATTATTAGTAGATAGATGAAGTTCTTATAGAAAAATGTTGCTACAATCTTTTTTATTTAGAATTAATATTTATTAAAAAATACTTTGTTTATAACATGGAAATGAAGAAAATTTTCCTCGTCTCGATATCACATTTAATACGACAATTAAAATTGATTGATATTAAAAGTGCTCACTCATGAATATGAATATTAAAAGCATCCTTATTATTAGAAATAGGATTACTTTTTACGTTATTGTATTATCATAAAACGCATTTTTCTTCGAAGAAATTAATATTATCTGCGTAAAAGATTTCGACAATATTACAAGGAATAAAAATTTCGCTTAAAATCGGACAAATCTGGTATTACTCTCGAAATCAATCCGATTTCACCAGCAGATCCTACGATTAACTAGAAATCAGTACCGGCATACTTTGGCGCATATTGATATTAGCCGCTAATCTCTAAAGCCATTTCTTTACTAATAAATATATAAAACCCCGGCTAGCAATGGCGTTCATAGAAATAAGCATAAAATTTTATCAATAATAAAACCTATGGATATTTTCTTTAATAGATTAAAAATTTTAGTCATTTAATAAAAATATCTTTTTATTATCATAACTTTAATAAAAATGACTTTTATTTCCTTATAAAAAATAGGAAATAAATTTTAATTATCAGTTTGTTCGTTAAAATTTTATCATTTAATATTAAGTAAGAATTAATGAATTTGTAATATTGCATTAAAAATAGAAATAAGCCACAAATTATCAATATATTTCAATAAATCGAAAAAGTTTAAAGAGCCATTTAATGTTATCTTTCTTCAGAAAGATTGCCGAAATCGCTATGAATCTTTTTTGCAACATCAGGCCAATTTCTTGACACATACTTGGACATACGACACGGCATCCTGGGGCGCGTGTTTTTGTCGCGAAGTCCGCGCGGCTTTAAAGTCAGCGAGGAAGCTACTTTCGATCGACAACTATGTTAAAGAAACGAGCCGGCTTCGAAATTTTTTGGATATTAAGAACGAGAGTCAAGACGCGATCATCAGTATATGTCAGGATATATATCCCTTTCAACTAAAAAATATTAACTTTTTTAATCGGCGCGCTATTAACAACTTGACAAATCTACCAGCAAAATCGTAAATTCATGGCAATTTTTTTTGACAATTAATTATGTACTCAGGAATGCAAATTTTCAGAAACGATGCGTAGAAAATTTACAGTGAATTCGGTTATTTCAAAATAACAAATAAAGATAAAATTCCTATTTTTTGAAAACGTCTTGTCTAACGTGATAATCTTGCCTACACAATATCTGATTGCTTTTATTATTTTTTAGATATAATATTAATAATATAATGCACGTCGGATAATTTTTTTTCAGGTACTTAATTTTTATATTATAAATAATAATTATTCTAGACAATAAACTAATTAAATAATTTTAAGTATCAAAGATTAATTGATTTTCAAGATAACTATATAAAAAAACTATAAAAAAAAAGATTTAAAAACAAATTAAATTTATAGATTCAGATATCGATATACAAACATTAATCGTTGTTTGAGTGTCGTTTTTTAGACCATCTTAAAAAAAAATGCATTCGAATGCTACAAATGACTCTTTTTCCTGAAGATTCGGCTTGATACGCCGAACTTCGAGACAGGTGAATAACCCTGAGACATGTATTCGTCCGAGAGGAGTTTAGATCGCGCGTGCCACGGCGCGTCCGCCATGTTCTCCCTCGTCGTAGCAGCTGACTTTTCAGGAACGTCACACTCTAGATCCTCGAATACTCTCGGCACTTTGTACTGACGAGGAGAGGAACGAAGAGTAACATCACCTTCGCGTGTTTACTTCTTCTGTAACCGGTTTCTCCCCTCCTTCCTCCCTCCTTCGCCCCCGCCGGGCCGATATGCATTATCTCTCTCTCTCTCTTTTTCTTCAGTGTTGGCTTCATACTCGTATGAAAGGAATTTCTCTTCTCTCTCTTTCTCTCTCTCTCTCTCTACACACATCGCTCCTTTATCGTATCTTCCTTCTCGTCAGAGCCTACGATCTTTTCCCTTCTCCTTCTCTCCTCCCTGTCTTTTTCTTATCGTCTCGTCTCATTCTCCTCTCATTCTCCTCTCGGCACCGCGGTATTCAAATGACCTCGGATGATGAATATGGCCGTCTCTCTCGTGCCATCGGTTCGCTACGGTAATTGCTGCCATTTCTATCCTTATCTGCGCCCGCGGTGCGTATGGTTCTGCGCCGTGCACGCACGCACGCACGCATGCACGTGCTCACGACATGCACGTATGCATTCGCAGATTGGCTGCCTCCCTTCTCCCCCCCCCCCACATTTTTCTTCCGTTTCCTTCATCTTCGCGCGTGTGGTACGTATCTTGGTACCTCGTGACTCTTATCTCTGAAAATTTTGTAGCGGGCACGGAGAAATCGCGCGAGAATTGTGCGCAGGGCTCACCTTGTCTCTGTCTCTCTTTCTTTTCGTGCACTCCAGAGCTCTTTTCGGGGGTGCGAAGAAACCGAGAGAAGTCGTACCTTGCGAATTATCTTTGCGCATCGGGATACAGGTATGTTCAAAATTCAATCACAAAAAAACGGTGCATTCTCCGAAACTTCTTTCAAGTATTTTTCAAGTATCAATTAGCGCGTTATCAGTATGGTTTATTTTTTCAAAAGTTAAAACGTGTAATAAATTTAACGTAAACGTATATAATAAATTTGAGTAAATAAAAATTGTGTATCGAGAAGAGATTATATTATTATCTGATAAAAATATATTGGTATTTATATTCTTTTTAAATAAAATTTTATTATTATCTAAAAATTATATTATTATTTATAATTTATTATTATTTTTTAAATAACAGAATCCTTTTATATCATTTTCACATATAGTTGTATCCCCCACTGCGAGATATGTATTATTTTCACAAATAAATTTTTAACAGAAAGATTGATTAAATACTATATGTCATTCGGCTGTTCTTTGCATCTTAAAGAACCAACTGCAAATCGTCAGATAGCAACGAGCGCCAATATCATCGCGGTTCATCGGCATCTCTAACTTGCATTCCCACGCCGCGAATTGCACGAGTGCCACGGATGGCCCGCCAGCTTGGCTCCAGCACTCACGATCGCGGTGTACCTTCGTATTGTGCATGCTGGCAACCTAGCTAAGATTTCGCGGGGTCTGCCTTGCGAATGAATTTCTAATCAAGAGTAACTCGCGTGTTCGTTGCATCGAGCATTAGGCGGAACACGAAGGCGTTCTTTGCCAACGTATCGCGCGAGATCGAGGAATTCTACGCCCAATTGATAGTAATTAGAATGTGTGGAAGATGAAGCATTGTCAATTGTATAACTTTATTATATAAGAAGAGAAAAATTCTGTCATTAATATTACATTATGTTGAAAGTTGTTTTTGTGATTTTTTAATAAGAATAATTAGAAATAATTATAAAACATTATAAATAAATTATAAATTTATTATATAATAAATGATTAAAATTTTATAATGTTTGTTTTCTAATGACATTATTATTTTAATTGAGAAGAAAAAATTAATTATGATATTCATTTAGATCGGAGCTATATAAACAAGATTAATATATAATAATGCAGGATTGCAAAGATTTTGATTATAAGCAGATTTAACAAAATAAACATATAAAAAAAGTATAAATAAAAATTACAAGAATTGTAAAATTACTATAATAAATCTTCGCGGATAACGCTCAATGGAACAATATAGTGTTTAACAGCGCTATATAAGTTTAGGATCAACCTGTACGTGCACGAGTAGCTACAGGGCGAACTGAGATCATACCCATAAAGTTCTCGTGATTCCTTCGTGCACGGCATGTTGAATAACGGCGACTATTAGTTCCCTGTCGGTCATTATATAAATTGTCTGTTGAATATGGGGTACGCAGAATTTTAATATATTTGCGGTCGTGAAAGATCAAATTTTGAGCCAAGTTTTTTCCACGTTCTTGGAGCAATAATATCTTGATCCTAGCAAGTTTCAAATATGAACAATATAGTTTTATTATACAATTTAATTTTAAAAACCAAGTCTCCGAAAAAAATATCAAAAAATCTAGTTATTAACAATAGATCTCTTTAATAATCAATTATAAATTATCGCAATTTTAATTCTTATAAATAAAAATAAAAAAAATAAGCTTGTGAACTTAGCTTTGTAATAAAATACTTTGATAAGATATCGGTTTTAAATTCTAAAATTCAGACACGGTTGTAGACGAATTGGCTCTGTGCCAGTTTTTGGATAAACGTCATTAAAGTAACTTCTACGGCAGTCGGAACGCTTCCTACGTTATGTCACGTCCGCGTGAATCTTGTCGCTACCGTAGTTGCAGGAGACTTAACGGTGCTACCCCCCCTTCCCCACCCCCGAGTTGACGGACACGATGGAAGTCTTGCCGCGACGCGACGAGATTCGCTATTATGTCAGGCACCGCTGACTCAACGCGAGAGGTGCCCAGCCAGCGAGCGGTGTCTGTCTAGCCGAGATCGCCCACACACACTCGGGGCTCGATTCTGTGGTCCCTGCATAGGCGTACAATCGCGACGGGAAAACGCGTCGGATTAGGCAACACTCTCGCCATTTCATTTCAATTGTGTCCCTGCCACATGCGGCACCCATTCTCACCGCGCGCGCCATTTCAACATACTCTTTAGCACCGGCATCTCGTACGATTAATCATTAACGGAGAGGAGATGAAAAAAGAGGAGGGGATTATGAAATTGGAATTCGATTTCGATGAAACTGACAAATGTTGTCGTGATCCCGGTCGATATATCAGACGAACGCCGAACAAGATTAATCGCTCGCAATTGCAGGAAAAATTTAGCGAAATGGGAGTGTCTAAGAATACGTTGCTGTGCTCTTTGTTTGTGGCCATGTGGTTTATTTATTGCTACACTAATTGCTAATTTGATAATTCAAATCGTTGCATGCGAGCCGCACCCAACGTAATTAACCCACCAACTCTATATCTTTATAGGATCGTGATAATTGAATAAGATATGACTATATACATCATAAATAGACCTAAAGTAATACTATTAATACGTAGTCCCTTCTTCATCGCGACACACATATTTTTTATGACATAATTGTGCGTAAGTTAAATATATAAAAATAAAAAATCCTGAGGTTTATTAAATTTTTTTTAAATAATAATATACGTCAATTTTTATACTGTAAAAACATTACAACCGCTGCATATATGCCTTTCATGCATTAAAATTGATAATTTTTGCAAGCACGAGGAACTGCTTTATCCCTCGACTATCACTCATTTTCAGTTTATTAGTTTATTTTCAATATTTCATCGTATGCTCGAAACTATCATCTTCCATACAAAGGAGATTTGTGCCAGTATGATCGCCGACAATAATTCTTTCGGAAGCATCGCGGCGAGAATAAAATTCCTGACGAGGCGACTCTCGTAAAGCTCGACCTCTCGGAATCAGCGACACCATAAAGCAGGGGCACGCCGTGTCGATATCGGGCCCTCTCCCCCTCCCCCCATCCCTCCTTCTCCCAGTGTTTACGTTTTACACACCCGTGCACATATTCCAGGCGAAAGTGTGCGCACCCAACGATTGCAGAGACGCAAGTCGTGTGTATGTATGTGTGCGTGTGTGTGTGTGTGTGTGTGTATGCGAATGTGTAAGCGGCAACGGCGTTGCACGCACATGGAACGAACAAATATATATGGAGAACGATAGGCGATATAAAGTGGTAATGTCGCGAGCACCGTGAAACATAGCTGATTGGGCGGGATTTAGCCGTGCCTTATCGCCGGTTGCTTGCCGTATATCCACCGGATAAACCACATCGCGTATACAGGGTGTGTCAAGTCGTGTGTCTAGTGTAATATGTATATTACGCTTTTGATTGCGATTCTTTCCGACTCGTTAAATAAGATATTATGCGAGATGCTCGGAGGATTTTATGTGTCGGAAAAATTTTGGATTATCCTGGCTACGTAATTTCCATACGAAATGTGCGTTTATATGGCAAGAGATAAAATATTGTTACATATTCTGTAAATGAAAAATAATAATCTGCCGAATAATTTACAATTAAATAATAATAAAAATTATATTATATTTCCTATTCAAGAATTTCAGATTAAAGAACAAAATGTAAGAACATCTGATAAATGATTTCATCATACATAAAGCACAATATTTACTAAATATAAATATGTAAAGAAAATAAGCAATTTAGTGACATCTAAAAGAAATAAAAAATAATATTAGAGAAAAATCTCGAGAATTCTATAAAATATTCAAATTTGAAAAATTATCTCACGATAAAATTGCTGAATATTTTGATAATAATTAGTCGTCTGCATTATTAATTAATCTATAATCTATCTATTTATAATAAATCTCATTTTAAATCATTCATCACAATATCCTCCATCAACATTTTATTTACTGCGGAGAAACGTTTTGCTACAGATCTTAGATCACCCGATATATACGTTCGTGCGCGACTGTATATACGCGATTACACGACATACATCCTCTCCATCATTCTTGCAGCGGTTTTTTCCTTCATCGTTTTCCCTCGCGAGTCTATCCGCACAGTTGGCCTGCATGCGACTTCATCGCCGTTGCAGTTCATGAAACGAATATCTCGCACGCGCTATCTCGCAAAGAAGAAGAAATAGATTGCAGGAGCTCTTACCACATAGGCGCGTCACCAGAATTCTTCTCTCTTCAGAACTTATTCATAACTAAAATTCTATTTTCATAATTATTTAATAAATTCAATACTTTACAAAACTATACGATAATAAAATTTAGACAAATCTAAAAATTCAATTTTTTATTTGAAAATTTATAAAAGTTACCGTTGCATATATGTAGCCCCTTATATGTGTCTATGTAGCCGCCCATGAGCAGTGGTCCGTCGTGGATGCATTATGGGCTCACGCGAGAAAACGTCTATCGTGAGCATGAGGGGCGCGAAACACAAAATTGAAGGATGAGTAGAAGAGCGCAGAGAGATATGGAGGACTCTTCATGGTTTATGGGCATAGTGAAATTATAGGGAGATGACAAATGTTCAATGCTCTGTTTTTCTTCGACTCGACGACGTTCGTGCAGCGCGTATCAATATTTGATCGTGATAAAATGCTTCGTCGAGATAACATGACGACGGAGCCGGTTTAATCACAAACGTAATGCTCTCCAACTTGGTGACACTTAAGTTACAGATCGAACGATTCCTTTCGCGGCGACGAGACGATTTATTTCGGCTGCCTCTCCCGTAAAATGATATCGAATATTGGCTTGCGTTTGATTAATGTTTGACTTGTAATCAGACATGTGTGATAAAAAGAGCATAAAAGTCCACAATATATATATAACTTTTAAGAGAGATTTAAAAGATTTTTGAAACGTTTTTGTAAAGTTTCAAATTTTTGTATTTAATCACTTTTACTTTATTATTTGCATTGTTAGGGAAATAAAGCGCATATATTTCAAATCACTCAAAAAAAAAAAAGAAAAAAAAAATAAATTTATAAAGTTTTACAAATTTAGTATTTTAATTGCATTATTAATTCTACTTTAGTAAAATAAAATGCGCTATTGATGACAATAAAATTTATTTTGCTTTATTGAAATTGTTAATTTAATATCATGTATCTATATAAATTTTTTTCGGTTTTTTTTTTTTTAAATTATATATCGATGATTTAAAAAACAGTTTTTGCAGGTATACATATATTATGTATATTTTATATAACGATTGCATTTTTCCAGAATAATGTTGCAGTATATTTGACGATAACACAACTGCGTATGTGCAATTCGATTATCAGCAACGGTTATTGCATTCGTATCGAGTGCCAATGGAGGTTCTCGTTGGACGGCGTTTTATCTCGCGAACGTTATCAATATTTCCAACCCATATGTTCAAATCAAATATTGCAAATCGTTCCTTTTTGATAGCGTGTGCCTGCTCCCGTTTGCCATTGATACTACACTTTTCCACGTTTAGTAAACTGAATAATATAAACAAACTCTTGAGCAAATACACTGCTCGAGAATGCGATTGAAACGAATATGGAATTATATCGATCTTTCCTCAAGACATTGCTTACAATTATACGTTAAAACGTTATTTCAAAATTTCCACATATTTTATTCCAATTATCTTTCATCTCTAATTATGTTTATTTATATTTATATTTATGCTCATTTATATTTAATATTTTTAATATCAATCAGTATCAATTTAATTAATAAATAAATTATATTTTAAACCATATGTAGTATTAATAGATTAATGCATTTTTTCAATTATATAATTCTTTAAATATTTACATATTTAATAATTAATAAGTTACGCATAACGCACCCTATTGACATAGAGGCATTTCATATGTGATTGATGATTAAATTCTTAGCTGTAGAGAGTGAATATGTTTAATAGCGAGCAGCACGTCAAAGCTGCGATGATAAAAGATTCCAAATGGCATGGGGAAGGAATTTGAAAATTACGGATGCAGCGAGTACGGCGCCGGCTGTAACCACAGAAATGGAATGTCAATATAACGCAACTACCGTCATACCGCCGTAGGAATAATACCGATTGCTTTACGACTCACGCGGCGTATCAGGACCACGTATATATCCCGATCCCTAACAGTGGAAGTCGTCATGAGCGAGAAATTGACTGCGACCCGTTGAATATATACGTAGCATATATGCATATCTATGTGCCGTGCCAGATGGAAAAAACAAACATACCATGATCGCTTAACCATGGCTGTCCACGGTGACTTTCATTGGGTCTCCGTGGCAAGAGAGAAAAAGAGAGAGTCACGTGTTCAAATATTATATAAGTCCTCTCGTAAACACGGAGGGTGGTATGTATATGCGCGACAAATTGGACCGAGGAGAACGATACAACATGAATATATACTTCCAATTTTGATTCGCTAATATCCTAATAATTGGCGCTCTAACGAGATACCGCATATATTTTTATGTAATTATGAATCTTAAGTGATAACACTTATAGATATAATGACAGTCGTCACATGCGTTCGTGTCAAAGTTAAAATGGAGAACAAATGATATATCGAACGACGATCCTCATTTAACGGAATGTCTCCAGTATCGTTATTATCTTAATGAAGCGCCTTTATTTACAGTTTGTTTACCTTGCTAATATAGTAACCGTGCACGCGGCGAGGAAAGAAGCTGGCGCACGCAAAGCGTGTGTAATCTACTGCGGTTGCGGCGACACGAACGATACGTGAGACTCATGTGAGCGCGATGCTGGACCTTTCGTAGATTTCGTAGAATTTGTAACTTGAACTGCCTAATATGCCATTTCTTTGAAATGTTCAATATGTGTCAACTAACAATAAGAGAAAGAGGCGTCAAAATAACGTTAGAATTTTCCGCACTATATTAATTATACATTTAATTCGTGTAATGTGCTACCTTTTAATTAGAATTTTCCACACTATATTAATTATATTAATTTTAATTTGTGTAATATGCTATCTTTTAATTAGGCACAGCATTCAAATTTTTGTGCATTAAATAAAAAAAATAAAAAAAAACTAATTTAAATATTTACATATATTAACCAATATGCAATCAATAATGCTTTTAATTTATTTAATTACTGTAATTTAATTATTATAATTGCTAATCGATTTTATTAAATTTACAGCAAAATTTGAAAATTGAAAACGCTCGTGTGTCAGTGTTTTTCTTACATTGCTATGTAATATAGCGCATGCAATCCTACCTATATAATCTATTGCGCGTTATCATTTCCTTCGTAGCCGAGGCAGCGCGAGGAGGCGTGCGCGTGCTGCCTCCTTCAATCGTCACGAGATTTGCAGCACGGGATCCGGTATCTTTCGAATGCTGATTTGCATGACTGCATCAGTCTCGCGTTATTATCCTATCGAGTTACGTATCCTTGCACACCGAAGTTACCTCTGTCTTACGCGACATAGAGATCTCTGACCAGACATTAAAATTGCAAATTCTGTACGGCAGTGATGAGAGATCGCGTCAGTCTCACATTGCTCGTCTTACGTTGCTTTTATTTATCATTTGTTATAAAAATGTTGTGTGACACGTGACACTTATAATGTCCACGACTGTCCTCGTGGCAAGCAGCACTAGAAGTACGCAAACGTGATGTAATGTTTTGCATTTCGATAGTGCAAAGTATACTCTGTTTTTCCTACGCTTCGTCATCTCATCATTTAAGTATCGTGTTTATGAAATCTATTTTAATTTTAAATTATATCTTATAATGGATTAATTCTGTGTAAATGTCGATTTAGATTTTATATTATCTTATTTTTAAATCTGTAAAAAGAAAATTTTAAAAGATTTTTTTTGTCAAAGTTATATAGGAATTTTTCATTTTTCATAACTCGTAATTTTAAAATGAAAATTTAAAAAATTTTATTTGGAGCTAATAATACTTTTTTATTTTTAGTTTAGAATTTAGAGCATGTATATATATATTTTTAATAATTTTGTTTTCAATGTATCAGTATACAATTTTTAATATTATTTATTTTTATAATTAAATGTTAAATAAAAGTTCTCTGAAAATAAAGTCTGTTTTTAAAATTAATTAAATTAAAAAAAAAAAAAAAAATTTAATTTGCATCGTCCCAGGAATTTCATTATAAGCGTTAATGCGGCACTGATGGAACACTATACGGTGACTCTAACAACATTCTCGAAGCAGCGTGCGAATGCGAAACACAAAGATCTATTTCGATGTAATGTATTGTGCCGCGCGGAAGACGAAATGATGGGATATTTCGCGCTTAACGCGTCTCGTCTCGTTCGCAGCAAGGACGACGTCTCTTCCTCTTTCTTCCTTCGAGGAAACGCGATGCGTGCTCGAACTATCCGCGTTTTCGCACGTCGCGCTGGTAAGAGAAGCTCGTTTCCAAGCGACCGCCTTTTAGCGGTCGACGGCTAATCTTCGCGCTTCGTGAGTCGCGGGGACTTTGACAGTCAGCAGCATTGTTAGCTCTCGGGCACGACGATAATTACCGAGCTCTCCGTAACGGTTCGCGGTAAGAGAGGCCGAGCGCTATCACACCGGCGAGGATTTCAGCGTCTTTCTTCCGTCCGAGCTAATCTCGCGCGCAGCCGTTCACGGTAAACGTTCCCCTTTTTTCTTCGCGATTCTCCTTCTTTCATCCTCCCCGTCCCTCCGCATTTCATCTGTTTTAAGTGTCTAGTTTGCGTGTCGATTCGCACCTTCCCGTCGACAACATTCCCGGAAAGCGATGGAAACCATCGATCAGCCGGTACCGAGCCGGACAAGGACATTGGCCAGGAAGAGGAATGGCCTCGATTTATTACATTCGACATTCGCGACGTGTATGGTGCTGTTTGATACTTCTAAGTAGTTTCGTAGCCACAAGCTAGCATTCGAAGGCGAAATCGACCTCTTACCATGACGATGTTTAGAACGGATATTTAAATAAAGAAAAGAGAGATGCCTCATAATTTTAAAATGCTTCGTACCGTAAAGATAATGCTATGATAATTAACGTGCTAATCAAAGACGCTGTTATGACAGGGAATGTAGCAAAGAGATGCCGGATAATATACACATTGATATAAAGTGCTTATTTAAAATTAAATATAAATCTCTCAGAAGCTAAATGTGATGATTTCTACAATTTTGAAATTTCTCAATATGAGAAACTCATATGGTTACCGGATTTTTAACTGTATCTGTTTGATATAAAGACCATATTTAATTGTTAACATCGAGCCTTATCTTCATAAATGCTAAAGAAATGTTGAATCTTGAGATACAATATTTTCAATCAAATACACAAGGAATAAAATAAAAATGTTATTGATATTTTTGAAATATTAATTCTTAATAATAATAATAAAATAAATAAAAATATAATAATAAAAATATTAATAATATAATAATAATAATATATATAATAATAATAATATAATAATAATAATATAATAATAATATAATAATAAAAAATAAATTATATATACATAAAATTATATTGTAAATAATTATTTCAAATGCATCGAGGATATGTGTTATATTTTTCACCTGACATTTAAGAATTTTGAAAATCTCAAGATCGATAAAAAAATAAACAATTATAAAACGGCTATTAAACTATTATATAACTTGGATAAGAGAGAATACGCAACAAGAGACGGGTTAACGGGAGCGCAGCACTGTCCCCTGGAGCGATCGAGATCTAGCTTAAATTATCGGCGCATTCGAAGCTTATCGAGTAAGCGCAAGCCGGCGCGATAAATTATCATCCGTTATTATAGGCTGTTAATTACGAAGCACCGCTGCGGGTGCTGCGGTTTCGCTTTCTTGGCGCACTCTTCGAGAGGAAGAGTGCGAATTAAAGGACGAGGGATCCCTCGTAGTCCGTAGGGGTGCGTGTTTCGAAGGAAAAGTCTGACGGGATATCGAACCGGACTTGATCTCTCTCGCGGATAATAACAATTATTCTCAGTCGGGACTATCATTCCGCGGCCCGCCCTATCGAACAACGGCAAGACGAGAAGACAGAGGTGCCCGAAGGAACGAGAAGTTCTGAACTGTTCGTCGGAGTCATTAACCGAGCGAGCTTTCGAGCTTTTATTGCCGGCATTGAACGGCAATGAAACAACACCTGATTGGTATCCACCATTGTTATCCGCCACGAGATATGTTAGCGCGAATCTATAGATATATGCGTAGACGAGTTCTCTTAAATAAAGAGAATGACGTCACTGAGATATATTCCATAATTTCTTTCTTTTTTTTTTTGGTGATATAAATATCAAAATGTAATTGAAAATAATTACTTTGTTTAATATAAATCAAAATAAATTTTTGTGCCTTGTGAAAATTTCTTCCTTTCTTATATTCTTCTGTGTAAAACGGATAAGCATGCAAGATATCTTTAAAATAAATTTCTAAAATTTTCATTTAATTATTGCATCATACTTTTTTATAAATGTTAGAACACATTACTCACCAGCTGGCTATTTATTTACGGCTGCATGCACCTCAGTCAACGTTGAGCACCAATCATGTGACTCGAACGTGTCTCCTGTCCAGTGTGTGCGGCACCAATCCTGAGAATAAATTACATCTCTGCCACGCATGACGTGCACAGGACCCACAGGCAGCGAACGTGTGTCGCGAATAAAGTGCTCCAAATTGTTCCTGCAGGGTGATATTACGCTCGTCAAAGGCGATAGCGAAATATCGACTGTAACGTTTGTCATGTAATCTTTATGACAGATCTCGCAATGCGTGAAACGCAACAAACGAGAAATGCGATAGAATATTACGCTAGCGATAATTCGAGTACTTCGCGCGATCTGACAGATATAATATGCTTAGAAATGCGAATATATTTTTAAATTTCATTATTCTCGCAAGATAAAATAAATCACACAAGCAATGTTTATGTCAAATTTGACATATCCACATTGCATGTAAAAATTCTATTTTTAAAAATAAATAAATTATATTATTTATCTTTTATATATTGCTAATAATGTCATATAATATATTAATAATTGCTACAGCAATGAGACATCAAACTCTTCTTCATTAACTATAATATTTTAGAATAATTGAAAAAAATATTAAACAATAGAAATAAATTTAAAATAAAGTATTAAAGAAACACTAATTTATATCTATAATAAATTTGAGGCAAATGTATATTGATTTACATGCACTCATGCGTGGCAGAGATCTTCGTTCTTTTTTTCGCAAGGAAATCTGTAAACAATCTAAAATATAATACATTCACAGATACATCGCTTCCACTTAGCTATTCCGGCTATAATACTCGCTGAATTGAATTCACTGAAGAGATTATTTTTAACATTAAAAAGACGAATAAAAAAATTGATTTATATCCATAATTATAATCCAATTGATCCTCCCTCAAAAAGCATGCTGGGTGATAATATTTATTTCGCGCTCGTTTGGTTGAAAATTATTATTTCATCCACCGTTTTAATGTATCCTTGTTAATTGTTGTTGTGCCTACGTCGGCACAATATAAAAATCGCTGTTGCCTTAATTAAGACAAGAACTCGCTGCGGGAAGAACGCAGAATCCTCATTGCCGAGTACGCATAACAAGTCGATATATTTCCTTCTATTATTCTTTTTTCCATTCCAAAGAATCTTGGATATTTCTGTGCGTGCAACCGGTATGCGGTCCCGGAGATATAAACAGGATTCTCGGATAAAACGAAAATTTCTCTCCGGGGATTTTATACTGCCTTACTCCCTCTTCCTTCTCTCGTTGGAAAACGAGAGGAGGGGGAGAAACGGGGGGAGAACTCCCGCAGCATCTGCTAGGTTCCACGATAATTATTTACATCAGATAGAATCTCGACTGAAGCTCCACGGCGGGAAACAAGAGAATCCGCCATTGGCAAGGATGCTAACTAGGCAACAGAAGGATGAGGAGAAGGATTCTGAACCGCATCTCCGTGTACCACTTCTTTTTCTTACCGACGACAGCAAGCCATATTCTCGGCAAAGAATCTCGGGCGAAGGGTCAAAATGAGGTCCTGAGAATTCGTCCTTTTAGTGGATGGAACGTTTATCAACAATTTGAGGAAGGATCATGAAACGCACACTTTAGGATTTATCTCTCTTTAATATCCTCTTCCGTGAACTCGTATTTTACATTATTTTTTACTTAACCTTCGATAAATAAGATTGTAATATCTTAAGTAACATAGAGATACGATATAAGCAAACTATGTAGAAAGAGATTTAAAACTTGAAATATTTAGATATATGTATAAAATAAGCATATTTCATTATTTCTTTATAATGTATTTTAAAATAGTATAAAAATTTGAAAATTATAAAATACATTATGCATTAAATATTATTCATCCATGGTTAAATATTTAACATGACAATTGCAATTACATACAATTAAAAATATTTTCTTGCGAACATCGGTGAATATTATTGGCGTTTCTTCGCGGAAGGAACGCTTGCTCCGTGGATTAATGAAGAATTATTCTCCGAGGAGAACGAGCGCTTTGTGCACGTTTGCGTCGTGCGTAAACTTTGTTCGCAGGCTCGTCGTGTGCGTGGACTATAAAGCCGTCGCCGGATAGACCCGTAGATAAATAAAATACTTACGGGGCTGAGTCGTTGTAAACAATGTTGCTACGAGTGAGCTTGATAATTGAGGCGGTTGTTTGCCGAATCGTAAATCCTAAGTGGTCCTACGAAGGACTCGCGTTGTTTGTAGAAATGTCGTCTGATATAAATAATCTCAAAGTCGCGTATCCATACCATGACGTTTCGTCACGTTTACATCACGTTTATGTTGACATCGCGCGTCATAATAATGAAAGCGTCTCTTGAAATCGCGTGTTTTCCGCGCGAAATCCGTAAATCAATCGATTGGTCAATTATATTATATTAATTATTTTCTTGAAAAATTTCTTTTAATATCCCTTGAGGTACTTTGTATTTTTTTTTTTCTTATTGACAATATAAATTTAATAATATAAATGTAAATTTAATTAATATTAATCAATTTTAATATTTCTGCTCTGTATTTTTTTTTTATATTAAATCATATGAGAAAATGACAAACTGCACGAATATCGAAATAACATTCTCTTAAATGATGTATAAATAATATCACGGTCGATTATTTTTGTGTTGCAATTTTTTTTTTCCGAAAATTCTCGATGTCATGGAAAAGCGGTCCCCTAGTGGCGAATAATTCGCTTTTATGAATATTTAATCTTATACACAGATTTTGAAAAATCCCTTGATACACAGGCGCGTGCATATACATATAACCAGATTATAATATATTCTAGAAAATCCAGTATTACCAGCACTGGCGCCGCATTTGATTATAAATATCAAAGTTGATACCGGCCTTTATGTAACACGTGTAATCTGTTTAATTGCTGTAATACTAATGATCTGATCATATAAAATGGTTTATTCAGCTTAAAAAAAAAAAATAAAAGTAAAATTGAAAGTCACAATAAATAATAAAACAATACAGTAACAGCAATAAAAATAAGTCATTAATTGTAAACCAAATTAAAAGTTACAATAAATAATAAAACAATACAAGAAAAGATAAAAGTACTATTGAACAAAATTTAACAAACTTTTACTATTTTTATGTTCCCGCTCTATCGCAGATACGGATTATTTATATTTGATTTTTTTTAAAAAGCAGACTAATATTTACGGAATTTAATATTAAACGTAGATTAAATCTCAAAAATTTTATATCATAAAAATATATCTTTAAATCAATATATACGCAAATTCATATTAGCATCTTTTTGTTTTATATTAAAACAAAAAATCTATTGTTAATTTATTTCATAATCAAGACTCAAAATAAAAATATGTTTATTCTTTTCGGAGCAAAAACCAATACAGATTGTCTTTGCATTTAAAAAGCATTTAAAAATACAAAAAGCATCGATAGCAAGGAAGATCAAAGAAATCAATTCTTTGTTCTTGGAACAAAGAACGGTAGTTCTCACTGCGGCGAATCTCGAGTTGTAAAACAACTTGTAAAACGCGCGGCCAAGATGCGTCCTGTCAACCCGGCGTCCTTTTGCGACCCGGCTCCTAATCTGCTTCGGTAAATCTATCGACCTGCCGTGCCGGAAAAAAGAAAAAGAGCAGCAGATTATCGCGGCGGGAACAATAAATAAACAGAGGCGCGCGTCTGCCGACAAGCAGTGAACAATTCTGCATTTGCATAAGCGCCAATCGTTGTATCGCGCAGCATATATGTACTATCGTATAATTATGCGACGTATGGTATATGTTATGCGCTATATGGTATATACGCGTTAGATACTGTGCTACATTTACCAGACGCCGTTCTAAAAAATAGTTCGACCCCAGAACTCGTATTGGAATAAATATACATACGAGAGGTCAATCGGTTAGGCGAAAGGATTGACGGCAATGAACATTTTCATTGTGACAAACTTTATATGTACAGAATATTTTAGATTTATTGCATTTTATTTTATCTACAGATTTTTGATAGCATTTGAAAAAAGTCTTGAAGAAAATTTAAATTCTATGTTTTCAAAATACAATATGTTTTTACTTTGATTTATTTAATCTCGCTATCTGTACAATTGAATCTGTATCTAATTATTATTTTGACATAATTATTATTTTGATATAATAAAATTTTAATAATTATTATTTTGATATAATTATCTCATTAAATAATGTGGATCTCAATAATAATCATAAAAGCTATTTAAAATGTATATACTCTAAATATGCATAAATTAAAATGTTATCAAAGAAACTGTGTGATTATATAAGTAAATATTAATATGATATTTTCTGTCACTAAAAATATATGATATTTTCTGTAAATAAAAAACATATAAGAGAAAGATTACTTATAGAAAATGATATTCGCCAGCAACAAAGACTTATAAATTCTACCGGAACATTTACGGAGTATGAGTTTTCTTTCCATTTTCGAGAGATGCAGTCAGGATAGTTCATGAACGAGAACTCGTGTCAATCTCAGTCCGACACGTGTATCCATCCGTTAATCTACCCCCTCGATCTAAACAACCTCTCAGCACATCAAAGAAAATGCTTGCGTATGCATTCGCTCGCGTTACGTCACACTACCTGTGTGCAACGTATAGTGGTGGTTGCCACCCTCTTCCCCAAAAACTGACCACCGACTGTTATATTTTTAGCCGATATATCTTTCGGGCCCTCGACCGCCCTCTCGACCGCTAACGAACCTTCTGATGGTTATCTGCCGAGCCGAGTGCATTATTGTCCCTGAGGTCGGCCCAGGTAGAAATGCTTGATCCATGAACTTACCTGAAATAAAGAAGAGGAAAAAATTAGTATGGATAATTCACGCGCGCATGTGTTAAATTTAATCTAATTGATTATTAAAGAGAGAAGAGAGGAATTTTGTGTGTGTGTGTGTGTATGTGTGTGTGTGTGTGTGGAAGAAAAGAAAAAGAATAATATCGATTATATATTTAAAAATGAAATGCTAACGCCACTTGTGCATTCGAATTATTTATAAACGTTATTTTTAGACGACTTTGATCTAAATTTATGCAAAATTACACACATATACATAAATAGAATATTTATGTATACACACATATGCATAAATAGAATATTTATATACATTTGTATACATACATAAATAGGATTTAACAATTCCTTATTATTTAAATAAGCCAACTGCATGAAAATAACATCACACATTTTTAATCATTGTTTGATCATAATTGTCGGATCTATTATTCATTACTTTAAGGAGATCAGAAGGCGGTCAGAAACGCGATTTAATATTCATATTAACCATCCATTCTCATAAAGCAAGTTACATCGGTCACATTAGTTCCCGTCAGAAAGACCAGTTATCCTCTCAGATTAATAAAATAATTTATTGCACTTTCTCTTTCTCCCATGCCACCTACACTCGCATCGATGCAAGAATACGTCGCGTTCTCTCAAGGATTCAAGGAGTGCGAGGCGCATTTGCATTCGTCGCTCGTGGTACGCATTTTTCGTTAAACGGGGCGCGTTTCGCTGCTTTTTAGCACCCGCTTTAGCGCATGAATCACGTCCTGGGATACATCCCTGAGTCGCAGAATCGTATTTCTAAGTGTTTAGCGAAATTTTTAGAAATACCCTGAAGGCATGCGATTGGTCGTTAACGGTAATCGGCGACCATAAGGACCTCCGGCGGTGCGTCTTTATCTTTCTCTCTCTCATATGACCGCCAATAAAATATTCCATCAGGTTTGTTTCGGTCAGTGCCTTCTTCAACGTCCTTGCTATCTCTTCCCGCTAATGGATCCTGTCGATTTCTCGTATACGAGAGAGAACTCATGCCCGCGCTCTCCTACTACACTATCACTAAATGTACAATATATAAGGAGTATTCCATAAATGGTATAAGAAAAATTAGAGAAGAATTTTTTTATTCAATTTGATATTGATTTTTTGGTCAGAAATTTTATTGAAAACTAAAGTCTTATCTCGCAGAGTTTAAAAAAAAAAAGTTGCATCTAGAGATAGGAAAGAAATTAAATTACAATTGAGAAATTCCAACAGCATCATTATACAATACTCGTCTGATAACTTTATTTTTGTTTGATATCAGGATCGATATCCATGATTGACAACCATGACAATTCCCGAGAATATCAAGCACCTATCTCTCGTCTTTCTCGTAAAGAGCATCTCCGGGATCCATTCTCTCTTGCAGTTTCTTTCCCTCTCGTAAAGTGCATCGGTCTTCGAGATCGAGATGCAGAGTTATAATTGCCTACTCGGCAAGTCCAACATTCCAGGCGCGTTAAAGTTATCGCGGTTGAATCGCCGCATACGCCATGACGCTGCTTTCTCTTATTCTTCTTCCCTTCGTCTTCATCCTTTTTCCTTCTTCTTCTTCCTCCATATCTTCTTCTGCCCTATCGCGACCCTAGCCTCGGTGAAAAGGAAAGATCTGTCAGAAGGATCTGAGAGAATTATCGGCATGCTTATCCTGCAAAAATTTTTCGGACCACTTAACATCCTTTTACGCACGTTCACGGAATTCAGTTATGTATTATACAATGTAATAGTCATTCTGTAGATTTACGAAAAGATTGAATTGTGAAGTAAATATTTTTGTTATTGCTATATATTATATTATATACTTCTGCTAAAATACATTTATTTATTTCAAGATTCTGCGTGCAAAATTATGAATTAAAAAATTAAATATAATATAATATAATTTAATTTAATAGAATATAATAGAATCTTTATTTATTCCCTTTAGAATTAATTAAAGGAACAACTATTTGACATATTTATAGAATAATTTTATATATTTATATTTATTATACTAAATATAATATAAAGTTAAAAAAATTTAATTTTATGCAGTTATAAAATATGAATCTTAATATCTCTATTAATTCATGAAAAACTCTCTGCACATACACAAACAATTATGTTATACAATAACATAATTATCAATGAGATACTAATTAGATATATGTGACGTTTTCTCATTATGATTTTTATTATATATATATATGATACATAAAATATAAAAATATGTATTTATTGTAATGAAGATGAAAGGTCAAAGATTAAAAGATTAAATACTCGTGATATTGTATATTTGCCGATTTTTTTTCTTCGTGTTCAGCCGATCGCCTACATGTGGGCATTACCGATGTTTACATGGATCATTTAAAGGCCACGTCTCGATTCGCCTCTAATTAGAATAATTAAGGAAGGTGCCTGGCTACGGCATGATCATTTCTCGTTCATTATTCCACATCATTATATCATGTCATAATCCTCACTTTCGGTAAACGCATGCGTTATCTTTTCTCCGATCAAAGGAAGAGAAAAATGGCTTTCAAAAGGTCCGCAGGAGAGCGAGAGCAAAAGGGGATCGATGTCGAGAAACGATCGGCGCCGCATTCTGCGGTCATGTCACATGCAAATATGCCTCGAGAACTATGTTGCTGCCAGGTGGCAGGACGTTTGCCGTGCTATTTTATTCCGATACTCCGGACCGTTTCTCTAGTCTACGAAGTAATTAATTTGAAATGCAAACCGGTGCTTTTTCTGTCTTCTTTGCGGAAGAAACGTCACACAGATCCGTCACGATGGCCATTTTTATCGATTTTATCGATGTTCATCTTCGAAATGCTGTATATATATATATAATATATGTTAGGAGTCAACATTTTTACATAATGCGCTTATGATAATCGTGAGAATATTATTTTTTTATTTCTTCGATATAATATAGAAAACATTAAAATATATAAACGTTTATTATATAAAAATATTTATTATTTGTATAAATTTTTCTTATATTTTTTACCATATTTAAAATAAATACTTGTCATTCAAATTTATCATTCAATAGCATTGAATTAAATCTTTATGAAAATGACAATATATTTTACATGAATATATAAAAAATTATTTTGTCAACAACTATTCATCCTTTACATCATTATATTTTAATGAAATTGATGTATTTTTCTAATATAATGATTAATATTAAAAAATTAAAAAATAAATAAAGATAATTTGTTACAAGATTATGAAAATTTTTGTTAAATATTATCATTGCTGTAAATACTTCGTTTTGATCAAACAAAAATCGAAACTCAAATGTGCCGCGGTTCAAATTGATTGCCCTCAGGCAACCTAATAAACATGGGCAATATCATTTGGTGATAAATGATCTATTCAAATCGTTCATGTCCGAATAAGTACCATGACTCACGATTGTTTATTATTTGCCAAAATTTGTATAAAATAAATTTGCTAAATACAACATTTTACGATTTCTCCTTTCATCGATTCTCTCACGGTAATTTTTCTCGTTCAATTAGATTATATATAAGTGGCGAACAAATATATTGAAAATTTAAGTAAACCAGCGATCGTTACATGCACTCCCTCACGAGTGAATCGACGTTTGATCGCGATAATAGTCTTGCAGTTAATATTCCCCGTGGACCATGCATCAAGTAGATACAATATCGGATGAGTCAGCCATTGTTGTCCTGAAAAGTACGGATCGACCTGCCCTTACTTGTGTCGGACCACCATCGGCCTTCGAAGATCGAACGAGAGATCGAACTTGAAGAAACGATGCAGTAAGAGCCAATCTAGCACGGGGCGTGATAGCGATTTCTTCGCAGATCGCGTCTTAGGAACATAATCGATTCTATAAAGAGATATGATTGACGTATTAAAGCGATGACCTGGCTGAAATCTCTTAATGAACGATACGAAGCGCCGTAATTAAAACGCCCGTCCATTTAATCTCGCTCATTCTTGCCGCTGGACACATTCGTAATGATTGACAGATGATTAATCGAATTATGCATTAAATTATTAAGTGGTACAAAAATATTGCGTTCAGATATTTCTTCTTACACATGTTTAATAAAAAGTAAAAAAATTGATTAATTACATTTTATTATATATATATACGAGATATGTGTGCTGAAAGTACTGTGAGATAAATCAAAAAATTTTCCTTCTAGCAAAAAATCTATCAACAAGTGTGATATGGTGGAGAGCACATGGATACCACATATTCTACATTAATCGTAAGCGTGTTTTTTTATGGAAATAGCATGAGGCATACATAAAAAATCAGATGCCACGGAGATAAACGCAATCACAGAAAATACAGGTTTATCGCTGTCGCATTTCCACCCCCGATCGCCTTAAGGTTTCGTGCACAAACAAATTAATGCTCGAGAGGTGTGTATAGGGGAGTGCATAAATAAGTTGCTGGATACACGTAATATGGGATAGGCGGGTTACATGACCTAGTAGCAATGTATCGATAGTTGGAGGACACACTATGAGAAGTTACTTCATCGCACAATGCGACAGTTGTTTCTTTTCTCGCTGAGATCCTTTCTCCTTTCCTCCCCCTTTCCCCCTCCCCCCCCCCCTCCTCTCGCCTCGTGACAATTTAACAATGAATCTAAATGCGTTTGCGCGTGTGACATTATGCGCATGATACATGCTGCGAATATTGTAGTGTGTTGTTTGGAATTATTGAAGCATGCAAATGATTTTTATTAAATAGAATAATTAAATTATTATACTTGTATTTCACGACATATTACATTCATACACATTATTAAATCAAATTTATCATGTTTCTAAAAAACTGTAACTATTTTTGGTGCCATACAGGTGTATCAATATAAGATTTATATTTACTCTCAAGAACTTTCGCTCGTTTAACTTTCTCATTTCAATAAGAGCGAAGACGCGGTTTTACATTATACTCCCGTATAGCAATCGCATCCGCGAAGGAACAATGAATCGAGAAGCCATTTCGAATCGCGGTTCGACCTCTCTTTCTCTCTTCCCGCGGAAAGATGTAGTTCTGAGAACAACAATGGAGCCGGCTCACCCGGTATAGCAGCTGCGGCTCGTGAGCGTCTCGGAACAGCCTTGGAGCTGCGGTTATGATGTTCTTGTTATTAATTTGTTTTGCGCGCTACCCGCAACACGTCGTGCGGAAACCAGTTTCTTAAGACGTATAGGATTACCGCGCGGCACAACCTGAAGAACCTACCGACAGCTTTCGGACGAGTAACGCTACCACGGCGAAAGCTCGGATGGGTTCTCGAGGTGGCTCGGAAATCTCGCTTATCCCTCTCAATCTGAAAACCAGTTTCGGATTTTGGGAGGGAAGCCTTTGCCCACCGTGGCTCTCCTCAAAGTATAGTTTCCTTTGCAAAAAAAAAAAAAAAAAAATTTGTATTGCTATTAAAGGAGTAAGTGGGAACAAAGATTGGATATAATCGCGGTTATAACATCGCCGTATTCAAGGCTCTACTTGCGTCAATAATTCCCGAGAGATTGGCGAGTGTAGTAAGCAGGCTTTATAATTGGAATGTTATTTACAAACAGTGAAATCAGATACGTTTGTTTACATCGAGAAAACACACGATTGGTTTTTTATACTGTGTATACTATACGTATATTATAATTAACTTTTTTGATATATATTTTTTGAAATATACGTTATCATTGAAATATTTAACTAATACTTTTACAATAATGTTAATTAAATATTACTATAAAAGAATTATTTAAATACTTATATTATCGTCTGTTACTTTCGCGGATAACTTATATGAAATACCTTCATGCTTTGCAATATTCAAATATTTCATTTTTTTTCTTAAGGCTTAAATTTTTTTCTCTATATATAATCTATATATCATTAGATTGATAATAATTTTTTCGAGATTATCTACAAATAACGCAACGGAAAATAATTTATATAAACGCAGATGCTTCAGTTTTTATAAAAAAGACGCGTATTCTTTTCATACGCTCATTTGTAATCCAAATTTTTTTCTTTTTTCAATTAAGGATGTTCTGGATGTACAATAGTAGCAAAATATTGTCAGAATTAAAAAGAAAGCATGTTTCTTACGTTTATACTGTTTGAAAAATTAAAAAAATAAATTCGGATTATGAAAAAAATTAAAGTATCACAAAATAAGATGGATTTTCACATCTTCGTAGAAGAAAATAGTTGTAATTAATATTTTTTCTAATTTATAGCAAAAACCTTTGATCGTGAATATCCTCTGAAATCAACTGCAAAAAACAATGAAAAACGAATAATTTGCAGAAAGAGAAAAAGAGACAGATAATATTTTTCTACAATTTTTAATAAATAACTTTTAAACGAATTGGTGGATCTAGTTTTGCACAAATATTTATTAGAATTTCCTTAATATATGTGAAAATTTTTATTTCATTGGTAACATTTTTTTCTTTGTCAAATTTATCGATAAGTGTTACAATAAGCGATTTTCCATAAGAATCAATAGTAACTTCAAATTTAAATAACTTTCACACCGTTAAGAGAATTGTACTTAGTTTCTGCACAAATATTCAGAAGAAATAGTAGAACAATCTATGAAATTTTAATGCATTTGTTAGTATTTCGATATATGTCACATACATCCTCAACAAAATCTGTGCAAAAGTAACGCTTAAAAAAATGTCACCTAAATCGCGCTTAAAAAAATACCGTGTAAATCGAAAAGAAACATCGTGCAATCGCATGACAAAACCCGCTGGAGAAAATGTCGTTTTACGTCGGATTAGGTTTCGCTTTATGGCGCTGACTTTCAATTCCTTAAAATAATGCGCGGTATTTCAAGCGCTGCTCATTGAGCTGGACCGAAACGAATCGACGAATGCGAGAGCTTAGAGAAAAAAATGGGTAAAGTGTAGCGCGCCCATGAATGTGGGCAGTTTTTGAAGCCGGGATTCTCGAGATGATAGAATGCACGTGAAAAGAGCGCGGAAGAGATTGTCCTGTCTTGACATAGCACTCGCACGCACAATAGAATATGGAACATGTCGCGAGAGCGCAAGACGATCATGTTTGTAAGAGACTATCCTCGAAAGAAATAGCTATTATCTGCGTGACGACCGCTGTTCCCGTTATCTTTACTTATTCTACTTGTTCTCAACGACCGGGGAAAAAAAAAAAGACGAGACTCTGACACTACCAGGACACTATGTAGGAATATAAACGTAGCGGTGACAAATACACGGTACTGGAAAGCCAAACATATGGCTAGAATTTCAATGAGAGGAGAAGAATCGTAAGTTTTAAAAATAGAGATCGTCACAGAGAGTACATTTAGCAACGTCATATTGAATCACGTAAGCTATGTACAAGATTATGTAACAAATTGCAAATTTCCTTGAAAAGGTCTAAGAGAGATGTATTTGTTTAAATAAGGTCAGAATTTTTCAGCATAAGTTCATGTAGCAGTAAATCAGAAATCTAATCAGAAATCGAAGGTTCCGATATGATCGCCAGACTGATCAGCTGTAAGATGTACTTGAATTTATATTAAGATTTTACACAATTCTATTCAATGCGAATCGTCGATATCTCGTGATTTATTCGTCAGTATTTACTCAAGTCACTTACAGTTGTTTGGACAAACGACTGATGGAACCGCGCGATTAAGCCTTTTTGTGGAAACGAAATGAAGTCGAGGAACGCTTGGAGTCTCGAATGTTGTCACAGGTGCCAGAACCAGCGTTGAAGTGTGTTTCGGAATACGTGTTTTCGCGACCACTGCTGATCGATCGCGTATCCCAAATATCCTCCGTCTTCGAGGGAGACCCCACTCGCGGCGATTATAAAGACAAGCCTGGAACGCGCTCGCGCGCGCAAAAACCTTAAAAGGCTTAAAGACTAAAAATCCGGACCGTGATGCACGAGGGTGCCCCGTGTGCGCCGATCTTTAGCCATTATTTATGAATTTGGTGCGCCGAAAAAGGCCACGGTCGTCGTCGGAGATGGCGGCGAGCCAAGTGCGCTCTACGGATTTCGAATCGATCCGCGAATCGGATAAAATATTTTATGGAGAACGATCTTTAATGGCCCTCGCGTCGGACAGGCCCCCTTCACGTCTGCGTTGATTTGTAGTCAATGTGAACGGCGGGCCTTATCGATTGGTCCCGGAGTCGCTCGGCTGGACCTTGGCAGATCGCGATATCGGTTTCGTCTTTCGGTCCTTCGGATTACTTGATGTATCAGAGATCAACTGTATATATTCTCGAAGGATTATCAGCAAGTATTAAGAAAAATCTTGAATCGACAAAAAGAATATGAATTAAATATAATCGAGCGCAAGGATATTTCAGCTAACGTCATTTAACGTCATTTTTATTACCCCCGATAGGATGAGATATGAAATCTTTTATGTTCAAATTAGAAAGTAAAAGTTAAGTTCAAGTCGGATCTTCAAGCGTTTTCGAATCTATTTAACTAGAAAAAATAAAGCTTATCAATTTATTGGATGTAAAAGAAAGATGATGTTGAAACAGGATTAGATATATCTCGCACATTCGTGACGAAAATACGACAAGTCATTCAAGCAAACGTTCGAGCACTATTTAACCGGAAGCTCCTCCCGTTTCTCGTTCCGAGATTACTTTGTCGATGGCGATAATACTTTACGAGACACTATGGATGATATTGCGCCACCGCGTTGCCACAGGGTCTCGATTTAATTTAAGGTGCACCATAATGTTCCTCGTTCCCTTCCCACGTGGGCGTTTGCGTGTGCGCTATGACCGAAGTTGATAGTCTGTTAGCGATCATAGATGCCATTATACTTTCAAACTCGTTTACCGAAAAGAAATTTCAGTATTCCTTCCTTCTCGAGTAAAGCTCCAGCTTGTTGTACTAATACTGGTCGTTTATGGCCGTCAAAGTAATTTTATTCGAAATTAATTAATGCACAACTAAATTGTCTTTCAAGATTAAAATTTGAATATCTCAATCGTGCGTATGTAAATTTGATAACGTTTGTTAATATATATTGAATAAGAAAGTTTCAATGGAGACATGCGAATTTGATTTTTATTAAATTATTATTCCTGACTTATACTTAATTGTTTATATTAGTTATAATTAAAAATTTATACAGTGATTGATGCAAAGATAATACAATTATTATACAAAATAGTAAAATTTTATAAAATTACTATTTTTATTCAAATTGATTAAATTTCAAAGCAATCGACATATCGATACATGATATAGTGACATTCAATATAATAAAATTATTTACAGGAATTTATTATTAATAAAATTGCGTTGCATTTGTAAATTTCTTTTTAATATTCATTTTATGTCAAAATTAATTTTGGATCTTTGAACAAAAAAATAATGCTATCGTCAATAATTCTAGTTAACATTCATAGAAAAGAAAAATAAATATGAAATAAAAAGTATTGCTAATAAATGAAATTTTTTAAAAATAAAAATATTTATAAATTTCTTTTTAATATTAATTTTAAGTCAAAATTAATTTTGGATCTTTGAACAAAAAAATAATGCTATTGTCAATAATTCTAGTTGACATTCATAGAAAAGGAAAAATAAATACGATATAAAAAGTAATGCCAATAAATGAGATATTTTAAAAATAAAAATATTTTTTAGTATATGCAAATCAACAAAGTAAAATTAAATATCTGTAATTGAAAGTTATTAAAACTCACGATATATATGTCACTTACAATATAACTACAAAATCGTGTAGTGGCAATTAAACTTTCTTTACGACCAGAATTCACGCGCTTGCAAGTCGTAGTGCATCAAGTCCATTAATTGTTACCCCATGATAACGTGTACTCTCGGCTGCCGATGCTTTGACCCTCTTCATAAATATGCTTTCTTCTTTACGATCGAACAGGCTGCGTATCGTGGAGTCTATTGATCGTAATAGAGAAGACGCGTTATATGAAGCTGCTATCGACGAGGATCCCTTTTGGCGGCGTTGTGGCCGATCAATATTAATTACTTTTATAATTTAGATCGAGCATACGTATTAGCTGAGCAGTGTTTTTCATGGCGTCGTGACTTGCCCAATAATGATCCATAACGCTTCGCTCGTGTTCGAATTAATAAATGATATGATGCGTCGAATGTACTCGTAAAAAAGTCTCTTTTAATATCGCAGTCTCTTTTAATATGCGATTAAACGATAGTTTAGGCGATGATGAATTCGGATAAGAAAATTCTTTGCGTCAGAATCGGATTGGAAATTTCTACTTATATATGTATATAATGATATTATTATATTGAATTATTTCAAAAAAGATTATTAACATATTTCTATATATCGTTCTCATTCATTTTTGCTTATATATAATGTAGCACAATGTAATATCAGCTAAAAGTAAAAAATATTTCTTTAAAAAAAAGTATTTTAATTATATGATATACATATATACATAGACTTAAGTCTCTTTCTTTTTCTCTTCTTTCCATCATACAGCATATATCATTGAAATATTAATAGTAAATTAAGAAATAATTTTCAAGTTCATATGTATGTATATCGTAGTTGAAATTCCCGTCTTATGTAGCACATGTCGTAGAGTAACGGGAATGCGGATAATTCAAAAAGAAATTCTACATGAAACTCGACATTAGAAGCGTATAGGTAATACATACAATTTTAATGTTTGCAATTGAAGCACCGCAAAAAGATAAGACAAAAAATCAATTAAAATCAAAATCAAAAAGTATGGCAAAGTGGTTTTTTAGTCTTTTATACAGCAAATTTTTGTAACTATTTTTCCTATTAATCATCGATCAAATGATTGTTACGTTTACTATATACGAAAAAGAAAATAATTTCATTTTTTTATGAAAAATTATTTTAATTTCAATCTTTTCAAATAAAGTTATTTAGCTAAAAAGATTTATTTTTGAAAAACTAAAGAAACTTAAAGACACTTGATAAAACTGAAATAATAGAATGTTATTTTTTTATAGAAAGTGTAAGGTATGTATTATCCTCTGCAAAGTTAATAAATTCTTGAAACTTGACATATGTTCAAGACTGACACGAGAGAGAGTTTTGTATCGCGGATCGCAATATTATTGGAAAATATTCCACATTTAGCTTGTTAGGAAATCCAGTTTGCGAAAAACAAATTTATCACGTTTGACAAAAGAAGTTATTGTTCGTCATGGATTATGCCAAACACATGATCGGTTGATGTATGTATTTTCAATTGTTTTTGCGCTGTTATAAATTTTATAATAGAGATTTATTGTTCTTTGATTTTTTCTCTGATATCCAATATTTGTCTATCATTATTAAAATCATCTAATATGTACGCACATATATATCTACACATGCACTGCAAGTGGTATATGTATATTCGAAAATCCCTTTATTACAACCTGACTTTTTATATCTTGTAAGCAACAAGGCGGCTTCAAATCTCACAAGATTACGGTTTCACAGCTATCTTTTAGCGAGAGTGGAAGTGTCTGCCAAATATTAGCACAGCCGGTGCAGCTGCTGTTGACGAATTTGCTAGCTTCCACTCCTTTGATTGGTTACAATTTTTGTATATTCATCTACTTTCAAATAAAAAGAGAATAGCTAGAAATAATGCGACATTTTTGTCTCATGAAAGAGTTACATAAATACATTTTAGGGAATATCGTGTTGATATTTTTACCAATAAAGTGGGGATATCGAATTAATATTAGATTTCGTCTTACTTTTAATTTGCATAATTTATTGGGTGAATAATTGCTCTCTAAAATTTCTTGTTAAAGCACGTAAATCTACAATTTTGACTAATTTCTTAGTTAATAAAATTATTAATTATTAATTATTAATTATTAATTTCTTATAATAAAATAAATAAAGGAAGTGAGTTTATTTACGCTAATAGCTCATTAATATTTGCAATAATATATTTTTAAGTATACCAATTTCCGTAATCACAAAAATTGTTTTAGGTAGAAAAATTTTAATTTTGATTTTTATTCAATTCTATTTAGCCAAAAATTGATTACAAAACTTGAGTGATCTCCAGGATAAACCTGATTGAAAAAGACCTGAGTAAAGTTCTCTATTTCCTGCTAAAAGTGAGATTTACGATTACAGAGGATGATATATTTATAAAGGCTCTTATTAATCTAAATATATTTATATAAACATTTTAATACTTATTTCATTTTTCTTATTACATATTATATTTTTTTTCGTTTTTACTATTCTGTATATTGTATTATATGATCAAATTTGCAAAAAATAAATTTTAGTTTAATAAAATTGCACAATTGTCTCTCCTCCAGTTTCTCAGAAGTGTTTCTCTAAAATCATAATTCTAATCAATTTTTATTTCTTGCCTGCCATAATAAAAATTATCATAAGAAAAGCCTCAAAGGCAAGAAGGCATGTTTTAGATCATATGGATTGTATAGAGTATCTGCGAATATCAATAATATCATATAATAATTCTCCACAGTAAATCAATCATCTGCGGCTCTCGACTGCTTCTAATTGCCATGTATCATTCATCATCGATGCTAGCAATTGGAACGCGTCGATCTTATACGAGGAGAAACGATAACGCATCAGTCAAATCCAATCTGACGGAAAAAATTTTCCAACGCAATGGCGCATAATTATCAAGTAAGAAGCCGCAGCATCGATAGTAACTATAACGGACTATAACTAGAATAGATTATATAGTGTGTCTACATATACAGAGTGTCTGAAAAAAACTTATATAATCATGGAGAAACAGATTTTTCATCAAATTTTGGGATAATTTATTTTTTGCCAAAAAATTAAAATCTAACCACAGCGTTATTAAAATGTATAGAGCTTTTCTCACCATATCTTAAGCTGTGTAATAATTAACAAAATTTTATTTGTTATTTAATTTTAGAATATAACGAATAGATAAAATAAACTTTATTTAATCAATGACATTTATATTTAAAAATTATTAAAATATATTTCATATTGTACATTTGAAAATTGTAAAAACAGATAATATCTTACTTAATTTTTCTTAAAAAAGTCATTTATAAATTCTAATTTTTTATTTTATATAAATTACTATATTATAAAAAACAAATTTTCTAGAACACTCTACATGGATTTCGAAAGAACGGTACGCTCATTTGCTGGTGAAATTGATTAGAGTTAAGAAGTTAGTGCTACAGAAGCGTCAATCAAACCAGGCACGCTTTTATCACCCCACTGAACCCACGCATTCGTTTTCTTCTTCTATTTCTTAGTCTCCGTTACGAGTTGCACGGGCATCAAGAGGCCAAAGAGAGTTTCGTGTTTCGACGAAACGTTATTACGTTTTTACGACTCGGACGATTGCTCTTCGAGATCTTCAAAGAAGATTGTTCACCTACAACCTTAAACTTCGACTACATATATGGTTATGCAAAACTAACGATACATTTGTAAATGCAATAAATAGTTGATACTTGTTGCTGTAAAATTTATGCCTCCAATTAGTGAATGAGTAAGTCGTTCCTCTTGTTGCCTTATCTCTTACCTTGATGATATTGATTTTAAAGATAAACATTATAAACAGTAGCCTTCAAGAAAACATCATTCAAGTCATAAAGCGAATATATTTCAAAAACAGAAATTGAAACTAAAGTTGAAATTGAATTGTAAATATTGATGTGTATATTTATGTTTATAAGTCTTGTTTATGTTTCTGAAATTTCTTTTAAAATTTCAAATATGATGCTTATTTTCTTGTTTGAAAATATATGAATATTCATAAAATTTCTTTTATAAAACAAAGTGCACATATTTTTGATATTCTCAGCTATTGTTCCCCTGCGTTTTGGCAAATAGTAATAAATTCAGGAAGAGACTAATTGTAAGATATGTTGAAACTTTCAACGTTAGGTTTAAAAAAAAAATGGGAAAAAAATCAAAATTATGTAATGTTTGTAGAAGAAGAAATACGAAATAAATACATGCGCAATTTGTCTCTTAATTCTGCAATTTGGGAAACATTAGAATGATGATCGTAAAAAAAAAAACCACAACAATTTGTCTGCCGAAAGGAGATACTTAGTCAATTAGTTCCCTCTGTTATACCATTTCGGTTCTTGATGGGCATTGTCAAAGAAACGAGATCCCAGTCGAACCCAGTCACGTTTCCAGAGGATAATAAAGAGCAGAGAAGCTCCGCAAAAGAAATGCAGAACAATAATGCACGAGTCAGACCACACTTAACCCACACGTAGGTGCAATTTTGTCGAATAATCGATTCGGTTTTGTAGCTAGAATCGTAGTTAACGCTTTTTCATCCTGACTGAGGACACTCGAACCAACGGCACGTGCCTGGGAAACTAGAATTATATATAGCTTAATTTTCAAAAAAAATATTGAAACGCAAAAGATATGTATCATCATATCATTTGGTATTTTTTAAATTATTATTTTAAATTATTATATTATTTTAAATTATTATTAATATTCAACTTATATTTTATATATGTATTTTTTTTTTACATTATTAATTGTTGTAAATATGTATGTAATTATATAGAAATTGTTGCAATAAATAACAATTATAAATTATCATAGTCAAAAGAACGAAATGCATAATTATTAAATATGTCAGAAATTCTTGACAAGATATGATTTTGATTAAATAATATAAGTTATGGATATTTAAATAAAAAATAATTATATAAATTAATGTTAACATTTAAATGTATAATTACACAGTTATTATTATTTTATTGTAATAAAATATGGAGAATGTATTAAAAGCAATTATAGAATTTTTCATGAAAGATTTTGCCTTTGACTGTGTAGTGTAGGTCAAAAGGTCCTCCACATTTTAAAGAATTTTTTTAATCAAAAAAAAGGGAAAGACGTGCATACTAATTTAATCCGATATATTATTTTCAATACTATCAAAAATCTAAAATTTCGCGGAATATATTCAAAGTTTTTTAAAAAATTCCGATCATTTTCTACATTACATAAATATAGAATATCACATTAATTTGAATAAATTCGGGGCACAGTATGTGTCCCATTAATGCGATGATTTTCTTTTCCTAATAATATAACAAATCATGTAATAACAAAAAGTAGATCTTTCAATTTTTGTTATCGTACTCTTTTAACCGCTACTTATCGATACTGCGACATCGATACTGAGACACTATTTCTATATCAGAATTTTATTAAATGTATATGTTTAATTTTTTTAAAGCCACAATAACTTTCTTCCAACTGTTGTAATAAATACACGCTGAAATCGATGGATAAAACGAGCATCTCCCATCTTTTAATAGATTTTTGTGCAATGTTCCATTTTTCAAAATTGATCCGGTGAAAAAAAAAAAAAAAAAAAAAAGAGAATTCGGCTAAACGGATAAGTAACAACGTCAATTCGCTCGCTTTTATACCGTATGCGTACTTGCCTAATCATCAAGAGACCGCTTTCTAAAACCGGCTATTAGAGGTAATTAGACATGCATCATAAACAGCGGAGCTGGACACTTAACACGGTCAGAAGTTATTGGCCATCGTTCAAGCTACACGCTGTCGCATCATCCGACAACGAGGACGACGATTCATGTCGCTGGCACGGGGTCTCCTTGTCGATGACAGTTTTATAGGAAGTACCTCGCGCACGCTCTCGTGAGTCTTCTCCTCCTCTTCTTTTTCTTCTTCTTCTTCAAGTTCTCCTTCTTTTATTTTCTTCACGAGCGTCAGCGAACGTCCCATTAGGACGTTATCGACGTTACGCGCTCGGCATTTAATGCCATGCTCGAGTCAAAGTGAAAGCTCGTGTGTAGTATCTTGCTTCGATTCGTTTTCCTGCGTTCGCTACTGCAAGGCTCTATATATTTCTCATGCTGTAGAAAAGGGAAGAGATACGTCCATTTAGCAAAATTACGCTCGACAATCTCATTTTGCTTGCGCGCAGCATTCTCTTCTGCGAAACTGCACACTTCTTAAGTCTAGCTCAAATATTTACTTGGTTTGACGTATTAAAATTCGTAGAAAACCAATTTATCATTAAATAAGAATAGTTTCATTCCAGTTATGTCTCGTTAATGACAGCTTAAATTTGAATATAAGACTTTGTAAAATTGATAATTGAATTTACTTTGGAAAAAATATCAATCAAATAAATTGAAAAGCGAGAAATTTAAATAAGAGGCACAAATATAATAGGTATATTTAAAAAAAGTATAATATAATAAGTATAATAAAAAAAATAAATATAAGAATATAACAAGTATATTAAAAAAAAAAATTTGAAGATGTACTCTCTTATGCCCTTTTTTAATTTTATCAAATACAAATTTTTTTCAAACAAATTTGTCAAAACAAATTTATATCCGTGTGACGCAAATTCCGGTAGATGCGTGCAAGGATTGCTCTTTTTTCATAATATTACATTATATATAAAAGTAATATTTTTTAGTTCATATATGCGCATCTTGAAATATCCAAGATTATTAATAAAATATAATATAAAATATAATTAAAAAAAAAAATCCTTAAAGAGCAAAAATAAAAAAAAAATAAGACATTACAAATAATTTTACATTTATTAAAAAACACAATAAAGCGTGCAATATTTTTCAGTGAACTAGTTCAAATTATTTTCTGTGGCATCATTATGTAACTTAGTCCTTTTTTTAGAAAAAGGAAGCAGATGACCTTGAGCGAAACACCAAGAGCTTCGCCGCACTTTCACCCGTTCTCCAACTGTTTTCTATCCGGTACCATGATGCAATTCTAACTTTGCATAGATTTCAACTAATGCACTGTCAATATCAATGATAAAACGTATGTAATTGTCTCAGGAAATATGTTTTTCAAGAACTTAGAAGAACATACAAATTTCTTAATAATTTGTCATCATTTGGTTCATCCGCAGAGAAATATTGTGTCGTAAATCATATATCGAGAGAGAAGAGCTGAAAATATGTTTGAAGCTTATAAAAATTTTCAGTTTTCTATTCTTAATTTTATTTTATAACAATACTATAAATCGTATAACTTTTTTATAAATAATATTGCATTATATATAAAAGTAATATTTTTTAGTTCATATATGCGTATCTTGAAATATTTCCAAGATTATTAAAAAAATATAATATAAAATATAATTAAAAAAAAAAAAAAATCTTTAAAGAGCAAAAATAAAAAAAAAATAAGACATTACAAATAATTTTACATTTATTAAAAAAATACAAAGCGTGCAATATTTTTATCTCCTCTTTTATATATTTAAAAAATATATTAAAAACAATTTATTAAAAAAATATATATATATTTGTAAATATATATATTAAACAAATAAAAACTTATGTTTATATATAAAAAATAAAATCAGACATGCAATTGATATCGAAATCATTTAAAGAGAGAATTCGATCAAACATCCAAAAAATGCGCATGTTTGTCGGTAATTATTTGCATGTGAACAAAGAAATATTATTTTCGGGGAAATGTTGCTTAACAAATTCGTCATTAGAAAACGACAGATCCTAGTAATGGATCTCTCTCCTCTCATAGAATATGCGGATCATGAGGTAAGTTTCGCTCTCCATCCGATAGGTGATGCTGGACATGGAGCACTATCCTTACGAAGGCCATCGACCTCGCGTATACAGGCGCATATATACGTACTCAAATATGTCGGAATATCTACACATGCATGTGAAGAGTGAAAAGATTCTTCTTTCTCTTCTCCTCACACATTCTCCACTTACTTAGATATAGACGCTAGAAATCTCTGTTATACTCATGTCAAGAATTGTTAAACTTTGTAAAAGATCATAATTTCTAACTGTTTTAATTTATTTCGCAAAAACACTATTCCCTAGTGACATGTTATTTAAATTTTCCTCTAATGCAAACTAAAACTACCAATTTTTATTTATTTTTAACAATATAGAAATATTTTTTATTTTATTTATATATGGAAAAAATAGAATTTTAAAAAACCTTATTTTTCCCTTCATAAGAGAGTGTCTCTATTATTTAAATTTTAATAATTACAAAAAAATTATTTTAAAATTAAATTTTAATTTTAAAATAAATTATTATTTTTATAATATATTGTATAAAATTATATTTTCGTTAAAATTTACAAATGCCTTCATATAAAACATAATGCATGTATGTAGTTGTATTACACTTAACTCATGGCATTTTCCATCCTGCAGGCACTTCAATATTTACCTGACCAAGACGAGCTTTAAGCCGAAGGTAAACTGACCGGCCCTCCATTAACGTGCTTAGACGTCGAGTGTCCGCTCATGGACAGGTATTCTACAAAAAAATTCCATTCGCTAACGAAAGTAAGGATTACCGAGAGAGAATCTTCCTCTTCTCATCGAAAATTTATTAAATATTTGGCAAGCGTTTAGGGTCGAAAAATATGCTTGAGCAATGTACATATATAGAGAGGGAGAAAGCACAGAAATTGTCGTGTATACGACCATAAAAAAGAATCAAGATAAAATATTTTGATATTTTTTTTGGAGACATTTATTATGTTCCTTATTTATTTTGTGTATGAAAATATTTCTCTGTATTTATGTTTTTGTTAATCAAAAGAATATCATATTTTTTTGCATTTTATAATAAATTAAAATTCCCTTCATCGAAAAATACAAATTCATTGATTTATTTAAAACTATGTATGGAGGTTCGTAAATCTTTTCATATAACAATTATTAAAATTGACGAGATATTAAAAGTTTTAATAGCCCAATGACTTATAATTATTTTAAACAAATTTATAGATATATATAGCACAAATTTATAGATATTTATAGATATATATATTTATAGATATATATGTATAATTTATAATATATAGCAATTATAAAATTAATAATAGCATCCAACATAAACGACTATCATGCTGTGCAATGGCTGTTTCAAACTATATGTATATGTATTCAAGCGCAAAGAAAAGATTAAATGTTATTACACACAAGATATGTGTAACCAGATTCTTTTTTCTCCAAAACAACTCACTTTCTCTTTGTGCCGCTGATCATAGTGCCTTCGAGAGTCTTTATGAAATATCGCGTATTATTCGACACGGATAATAAAGCGAACATTTCCGTCGCCTACTTTTTTTACGAAACAAAATCATTTTAATTATTAGATTATGCCAGGGCACCCGGAAAATCGACTAACGTTTTCAACGAACTCATGCGTGAAAAATAAAATTATAGCGGAGGCGTTCAACGCTCGGTTAGGGTTCATTTCATAGATTTGTATAGAATAGCTTTATATCCACCAACATAGTCGATAATTTCAAGCAAAGTACAAATTATAGATTGCCTTCGCATAAATATGATTGCATGTACCGATCATGTAATGCAATCAAAAGATTGCCGGATGTCCTATTATAGAAATTTATGCGGACTATCTTTGAAAAATTTATAATGTTTCATTTTGCAGCCACAGTTCTCAACTGACTGTATTGATTTTATATGCAAGAATTGCGTTAAATTTTATATACGCAAATGTGTTCAGAATATTTCGTGAAAAATGATTATTCGCGGTATACTATTTGACAAATTTAAAAACTTGACTTTGAGTACAGAAAAAAAAAAACGCGAATTCACGTGTTGCTGAATAATATTCGTGTTATTAAAAAATATAATAAAATCCGTTGACAATATTTCTTGAAAAAATATTCTATACAAAGACTTATTTACATATTTTAATCAAAATAATAAAGTATAATTTTTAAAATTATATCTTAAAAATTACTTTTTAAATATAATTTTAAAAATTAATAGTTGTGCCTAAAATATATATGTAAGATAAAGTCAAAACATTTATATTACATTTTTATTGTGTTGTTAAAAAGACATTGATGTAACACAAAAGTATAAAAATATTTTAAAGCAATTTTAAAAATAGAAGATTATAATAAAAAACAAAAAGTAAAAAAAACAAATGTAAGATCTACATGTCAAAATTTAATTTAAATACTCTGTATAACGTGGTAGAAAATTGAACTATTGTGACAAAATACCTATTGGTGTGAGCTTCCGTCGATATAATAAAATTCTTCAAACCGACTACTGGAGAAGAATTCCTAAGATTTCAATTTATCTGTTTTACCGACCGTTCACAAATGTGTTTGAATGATCTAAGGATCATTTACAATCTGTTTTATCGACCCAAGATTGCAATACCTGTAATGAACGATAATGATTTAGAAATGAGTGAAAGCGGAAAATGCACTTACGCACCTGCCAAGTTATATCGGTTTTCATTATTTTTTATGAAAAAAATTTTTTAAATATAAATACAAATCTACTCTATATTAGGAAAATATAAAAAATTATATTTTTTTTGGAAAAAATCAGAACTTTAAAATTTTTAATATAATATATAATATTCATTCTGCATTTATGGTAATAAATGCGAGATAAATTCACAAACATTAAAAATGTGCATAAATTAAATTCACATTATGTCTTAAAATTAAAAGAAGTCATTTTAATCAGGAATCTCAAACACGTACAACAAGACATATTTATACTCAAAAATTTATGCAAATATTTCTTTTGTCTATTTTCATAAAATAAAAAATTATATTTTCTAGTACCTGAATATTAAAAAATTTAAATGACACTATTTGGAACTTATTTTTTCCCTAATCGCAGTTACTCGTATCGTCGATTAATATCATGCTCTTATTATTCTTCGCGCGAATATCATCTGTATATTAATATCACGTTTAATCACAGCGTGAAGTTAATTGTTGCTTATAAATCACTCGTCTGAGTACAAGAGTCGCCGTAGGTTCCGTGTCTTACGTTTATGCGAGCGAAGGTAGGGCGTCATGGATGGGAGCGCCCATGTAGAAGGAAGCAAGACAGTAAGCTTATACGGGGTTCCACAGCCGTTTCGGTCGTTATGCGAGGACACAAGAAAAACATGGCGACCTCATTGTCTTAGGCTCGCAACGTGACCGTCATGCCGTGGATAAGATATCGAGTGCCCCAAGACGCTAAGTCCCTATCGTCGGTTGTCTGCCGAAAAGAAAGCGCGGCACGCGTTCGTAATAGTTAATCCATCGTAACGCATATGCCAAAAATGCGTGAGTTTATTCAGTTCATTATAATTTAAAAAAAAATGCGTGATATGTCATATATATATATATATATATATTTTTTTTTTTTTTTTTTTACTTTGATTATTAATTTTCTAAAACTTATCAAGTGATTAGTTCAAGTCAGACGTGATATTGAAAAAATTGGGTCTTGTATAATAAAGTCTGATGCCAGCAATAATTCTTGAATGAAAATTAAAATGCAAAAATCCAGAATTATATATGCAAGTTTTAGTGTACTGTTACACGAGATCCTACATCACCAAGAAATCATAAAATTCAATCCCATGCATTGCAAAGAGACGAAGGCGCAAATTCATCGCCAGGTAGAAAGATAACTACCATACTTAATTAACACCTTGAGGCGTACTCTTATTGTTACGTAATAATACAGTGCAATAAGATTCAACTGTCACGGTTTGCGTGCAAGTACACATGCACGACTATGTTGATTGTGTCCGTTCGACAAAATCGAGTGAAATTTTCGGTACAACGAACTCAAGCGCGGTATTCTTCGTACTCATCTATGTATTCTATCGACATCTATATTGATACTACATAGTGACGATGCACACGGAGAGTTTTTATTCATCTAAGGTCTCAGAGACCTCAATAGAAGAGTCTTTTCCACGGACGCCTGTGGCACGAAGAGACGTTCTTCTGCTTCTTTCCACGTCGTAGTCGGCTCGTTTCGTTCGCGACCCCGCTTTCGAGAGCGAGCCTCGTTCTCGCCATTGTTTCGACAAATTATGCATATTAATTCCTTGTTTCTTGTCGTGCATCTATGCGAGCTCGTGCAGAAGCGCGAAGCGTTCTCAAGACCCACATGCTCCGGCAGATGATAAACCGTTAAATCCAATTCGTTCACCGTTTGTTGAAATCCTTGTGTATTCGCCAATATTTACGCGGCATTAATTTTTGAAAATTTATATTGCTTAATTATAACATGCGAGTTTATCTCTCTATTTTATATATATATATATATATATATATATATATATATTTACTATGTATTTTGTATATATGTGATTCAATGATAAATTTCTTAAAATTATTTTAATTTTGCAACAATTAAAAAAAAAGAATATATATATATTTTGAAAAATTATATTGCAGAATTAAAGTAATTAAAAAAAATTTATATTACATTGAGCTACATATATATATATACAAAATAGACAATAAACGGTATATTTGAAATATCAAGTATGCTACATGTGCTTCGTCATTTGCTATGAAAAAAGACAATGTTGCGAGATGATGACATCATGATAATAATACCATTGGCGCTTAATGGTACAAACAAAATGCCATGGAAAAATGCCAAGATATGCAAACGATAACGATGCGATGCTAAATAATACCGATGTAATACCGAATACTTAGCGCCGTCATTAAATTGAAATGCCTCTTGTCATATGTGTACATATATATATTACATGATATCGTATATTTCCTTCAATTATCAAGCAAACTAGAACAGGTTGCTATCCGCGTAATAAGAGCATTGGCTGAAGAAGGGATCCGGTATATTTAAAGCGAATGATATAAATAACAAAGATAATGATCCGTAAAGCTAAGATCGAGACAAGGAGACTTACACTTAATTGTTGAAGAAACTTTGATGAAAATTGCACATTTATAATTGTAATCGCAAGTGTTAACAAAAATATTATATATTTTTAATTTATCGAACATGACATTTTGAAGTTAAAATATATAAAGATGTTATATAAAAAATTATGTCAAAAATTGTAAAGTTTTAAAAGACAACATTTTATATAATATGTTAAAAAAGCTAAAATATTGATATAAAAATATAACCATCTAATAACCATTTTATTAAATATCTTGTCAAATAATTCTTATCAATTATATATAATAATATATTTTCAAAAATTAACGTTTGCAATGGTATTTGAAAATAACCTGCCTGTCTTCAAACTTTTTATCGACCGATTTACAAGCACTCGCCTCTTTCGTCTCTTCTTTCGCACGGTCGAGTCTGCTCATCAACGAGTTCACCGTGTTCGACGACCATCTGCTCATGTCGTACTAGTTACGTGCCCTTGAAAGTGGGCGTGATACTTCTTCATTTCTTCTTAGGCGTTGTCGTAAAAGATTGCGCGTTGCCGATGGGGTTTGCGCGAAAAGCATCCCCCCGAAGAACGTATCAGGTGACATTCTATTCCCAGGCAACTCGTTGATGAGCAGATGAGTGTCATCGGAAGCAGGATGCACTCTCGAGTAGTTCTCTTCATCCTGAACAATCCTTTTTTCTCTCGCGTCCTCCTTTCTGATCGGAAGTGACGATAAAATTTCCGCTCGCGTGCGATCTCGATTGTCACTAAACGAAGCTATAATCGAGCGATCGGCTACCGCTATTGCCATAAAGAAATCGATGTGTTGCGTGACATGAGAAAATGACTCGCGACGGAAATCTTGAACACGATAAGAGTTGATAGAATCAATGTTAAAGTGTTGCTTAGTTGCGGTATACATATAATACCTCTCCTTGCGTGCGATAATGATTTTACAATTGCTGAAAATGCCGTTAAACGGTGATAAAATACCATGATTAATTGATTTCTCGATAATCGCACGTTCGTAGAAACAATGATTTCACACCGTGAAAAGGAACTTCGGCAAATAAGTAAAGGAATGAGTGCTGCAGCAGTATTTATTTCATGGCTAAATTTTCCATGCATGCACTTTTCCCGCGCGTATTTTTCTGAATATATCAACGTTTAGATAATTAAAATGCCGCTTGCGAGAAATTAACTGATGAAAATTCTATAAAGTAATCATACGTACATTTGAAGTAATGATTTATGAGATAAATTTACAATTATGATTTTAAAAGCAGTAAGAGAAGAAAAAGGAAGAGAGATATCATTCAATAAAAATTTTATATAGTACATATTAACTATTAATAAAAATTCTATTTAAAAATTAAGCATAAATCTCTCTCTCTCCCTCTTTTATCTGTTTAATATATAATGCCGTAGATAAATTGTATAAGGCAATGATTAAATATGTCAGAACATTATTAAATAAAAGTTTTATATATATATATATATATATATATATATATATATATATATAACTTATATATCAATATTAAGAATATTTTAAAACATATAATGTATGTATGTTTACTTATAGAAATGCTTAAAATACTTTACAATTGTAATCGAGTTAAATTTTTACAATTCTAATAACGAGTGAAGAAAAAAGAATTTAAATCGAAATAAAATTGTAATTCTACGGAAGCATCATTATTCGAATGTCAAAGGTGATAAGTTAATGTTTATTAATAATGCAATTTTATATGACGACAGACAACGTATTTTTTCAGCTATTGTAACTCTCGTTCAACATCAGCCATCTTTTGATCGATTGATCGCCGTGTCGATCGTTGCGCGTGTCGAACAAACATCTTTTATTTTTCAAATAGTATGACCAACTTCGTATCTCGATCACTCTATTCATTCTGCTTCATACATGATTCTAGAACGCTAATCAGAATTATTCATTTAATTTAAGTCTTTATACATAGTGTATATACATATATATAGTTATATATAGTCATTAATATATAGTTATATATTAATATAATTTTCCAAGTTGTTTATTTTCTAAAGAATTTTATGTAGAAAAAACTATACTAGAATATTTGTGCGTTTATTAAATTATTAAATAATTTGCTCCTTTTTAGCAAAAAATATTTTTGCAACTTGTCATAAAAACTTTGTACATAAAAATAATAAATATTTAATATTTATTATTGTTCTATGACTTTGTTCGACAAACTTATTTTTTATTATTTGTCCAATTAATAAAACGCACTTAATAATGCCAGCAAAAAAATATGCATATATATTTTTCGATTCAAAAATCGAATTACGAGACGTTTGCAATTATTCGAGAATCTCGTGTTCATGGAAGGCACCTGATACCTACCTGATACTGCACTGTGCAGCAACTGCTTATGTAGCTTCTATTGGAGTCTCCTGCTATTGCGATAAACATGATGGAATTTGCACGGTATATCATTCTCGTTCTTTTGTAATTTTGCTGACTACTTTTGTCATAAACAAGAGGTGTGTTGATACAGCGAATATAACAAATGTTTTATCAAAAGAAAAGTATGTATATTGATATATATAGTATATTGATTATATATGTATTGATATGTGTATTGCAATATGTTTGATTTATAATTTTATTATTATTATAATTTTATATAAATAATATCAGTATATATATATATATATATATATATATATATATATATATATAATATTAATATTAATGTAGCTATTTTATTAATATATAAAATATCAAATGTTACTTTAATTTGTTTTAAATATTCAAGACGTGACGATAATAAATCGAGATTTCATATTTTTCAATATTTCACAGACACTAATAATTAAGATGCCTAACAATCAATATGTTTTCCCGTTTCCGTCCTTTTCCCCGCGTTTTCGCCCTATCGCTATATAATGTCTCCTTTTATGTAGCATCTGGCTTGAATTATGTTCCATACGGATTATGTTTTTTGCATGCATCGACCGTAATTTCTCTTTAACGTCATAAACGTATCTCGTTAGAGCATCAAAAAATTTATGTTACCCTTCACAATATGTATCGCTTGCAGACTTCAATGATTAGAAACAAGCCGTTACAACTTCGTTCTAACAATAAGAAGATCATTGGACCGACCGAGTGTAATTAATAATGAAGCGCGTTCGGTGACTCACAATCAGAACGATTAATGTAGAATCTCGAAACGTGACTATAGAGTACGACCGATATGTTTAACATAGTTTATCATATCACAAATTTAGCATACTGTCTTTGATAAGAATGAATAAGAAATGCACGCGAGAACAATAAACAGATGCGTGTTAGGAGAGAATTACATTATAGATAAGAAAATAGAACATATTAATTAAGCAATATTACATACAGATATTTTGCAATTTGTTGCTGCAGTCAGTATAAATTACATTAACAATTAGATGAACAAATTTTTTACACTTCATCTATTTAGTCTGTTTGGAATTTTTATTAAAAAATTCTTTCATCTTACGTAGCAAAATATAAATTATTAATTTTAATTATAAAGATATTTATATTCAATTAATAATGTTTGGAATTTTTATTAAAAAATTCTTTCATCTTACGTAGCAAAATAAAAATTTACGTTTAAATATAAATTATTTTTAATATAAAAATATTTAAGTTAAATTAATATAAAGATATATATTTATTATATATGTGAATTTATGATATATGTAAAAAAGAAATATATAATTCCAAAGTTTTAAATAAGACAAAAAATATTTTGTTGTAAATAAATCAATTAACAATATAAGAATAAAAATTTATATAATGTGCTACTTATTATTATAAGTATAAAATCCAGAATAGCACTGCGGAGATGTAAGCAACAATTGCATTAAAACTGAAGCTTCTAAAGTTCAAGAAGAAGCTTCAACGCCAATTAAGTCCTCAATAATGCTAAGAGAGATAGGTTAAATTTAAAGGATTACTGGCACAAGCTCATCAGGACCTATTAAAACTTTCTGTCGGAAAGTCCGACAGAAAAAGTCGATCAATCATAGTACGCAGGTTCAAACGAGAGGTAACGAGAGGCAACGAGAGATCCTACCGAATCTTTAGAATTCTTTGTCGGTGCTCTGGGAACCCAACAAGACTGGAAGGCTATCGAGTCGGCTTTGTGGGCTACAGAGGAAGGCCGAAGATGTGGCAAGGTGAGTAAAGATGGGGATAAAGAGAGCACAGATAATGCGAGCTGTAACGCGAGCTGACGTGAGAACGTCTTCTCGAACGAAGAATACCGACAGAACGAAATGATCGAAAAATGTCGGTTTCGTCTTTCGCAAACCTAAATTACTGCTATTCTCGGTAGATTTACTTACGTGCGATTACTTCACAGTGGCCAAAATGGTTTCGCACGTTACTCACCTGAAACAGAAATAATTTGTTGTTATTATACAGAGCAATTAAATTTTGAATTTATTTTTTTCATATTATTTTAATGTATATATTGCAGCAAATGCAAATTCTTTTTTTTTTTTTTTAATTTTGTGCTTTCTTGTATGAAAAAGAAAAATAAATCAAACAATAACCAATCTTGTTTATTTTAAAAAAATATATTTAAAAAAATCAATATGATTAATATATATATATATATATAATATCAATATGATTAATATAAATAATATAATTTTATTAAGCACACACAATATCGCTGTAAATAAAATAAATAAAACAAAAACATTTGTTTAATTGTAAGTCTTTTAATCGAATTGATAGTGCACGGAATAATTGTGACAGCTGAGTTCTTGCAGAAAAAAAGCGAAAGAAAAAATACGAGAGACAAAGAGTAAGAATATACAATATTAATAAAATAATCAGGATGTCGACCCTTGCATTTATGCTAATTGTACAAGTCTGAGAGCGGACAATGCACCGAGCATAAATTCGATTATGCAATAATCTTCGATTGATTCAAATGTTCTCGGCTAATGTACATACCCATTTCGGAATTTTAACACGTTCTGCCGCATACATCTGACTACTTATTCTTTAAGAGCTTGTACAATGCTGTATGACACATTAAATCACACGGTACAAACGACAAGCCTCGATCTTTGATTGCGGAAGAAATTATAAGATCGTTAGCTGAATAGTCGAAGAGTCATAATTTATATTTCTTTATAAAGTTTTCGTTTTTAACTCGTTTTAAGCACATGCATTGCTCTTTGATGATTGATTGATTTATTATTAGTACAAATATATGGTGATAATAGGAATAAAACTCATTAAAATCGGTTTAATTCTGATAATGCAAATTGCTTGATAATGAATGCAGATTTTATCTCACAATATGTGTGACGATAAAAGTATGACAAGACAGGAGTCGCTACATCTATATAAAAATTAAATTAAATTATCAAAATTATAAAATATCAAAATTATGAGATATCAAAATTATAAAATATCAGTTTCAAGCTTTGTACATAAGAAATAGAATGATCATGTATGTATAAATATATGTATGAAGATATGTATCATAAAAATACTAGAACATTAGGGAAATAATTTTATAATTAAAATAGACGCAACAATAATAATGTTTTAATAGTATGTTAAAAAAGGCTAACGTAAGGAAACAATTTTCACGAAAATATTATTCTGCGATGAAACGAGAATTTTTATAGCATTTGTTATGTGACAACTGAAAGGCGAGCCGTGCAAATTAAATATGTGCTGCATCGTCCAGTCCATTAGTGTCAGTCGGTATAAATCCATTCTGGTAATCTACGATCTACTTTGAACGCGATTTCCGCCTTAGTCCCGCGGAAACTGATGAAAAGAAAGCCGCGGAGAATGGCTTAAAAGCATGCGTGAATTTACATTGAGTATTAAAGGTGAATTCCGTTCAAGCGAATAGGTATAATCTAAGGTTGAGTATATCGCAACAGAGGATATCGTTACGTAAGATTCGGCATAGGGGAAACTCGTGTCATGTTTTTTTTTTCTTTTTTTTTCTTTTTCTTGTATTACGCGGTAAAAGGCGTGCTTGAGCTTATGACGTTTTATAACGAAATCTGATTTTTTTCATATAAACGCGATCTTGTTTGAATTATTGTAAAATTTTTGACTTCATTTATTCGCAGACGCATTGAAATTATTTTTTACACAATGTTAAATAAATTAAAAGTATATATTAAATATTTAAAAAACTTTTGTATTCTATAATTTATAATATACAATTAAGAATTATTGTAGAATGTTATTAAAAATTTCTTCAAATTATTTTGTAATAATTCTATTTAAAATGATTTTTTTACAAAATTTTTTTTTTGCACAAAATATGTACTGAAAAGAAATACGATAACATATATATTATAAAACGTTCAGCGATATTATATACGACAATTTTATAAAATTAGCAATTAACGTCGGTTTGTAGAACCAATTGATATATAAATTACTACAATTAAAAACTAAACTGTATTTCCGTTAACTGAAGCAACAGTAATTAAATTTACATGCCAATTTCACGTTTCTCTTAAAATCGATCAATACGTTTCCGTTTCATCGACAGTGTACTGCACAAAGTCTAGAAACTTTACTTATTAGATTTGCCGCAATTTATTTCAAAGCGTAGTATTAAGAATCGATTTTACGATGAGAAAATGTAAGTAATAAAAAATTATAAACGAGCCATTTTCGTGCATTATATGTTTTATATGATTTTTAGAATTCGCATTAATTACATACATGTCAATAATTGTATTAAAAAAGCTAAAAATTTTTGTCTTAAAGAGAAAATTTTTATTTTAAGAAAAGTGCGCTTTTAAATCGGCGGATGCAATTTCCTATCAATTGTTATTTATGTTACAACTTATGTATATGAGTTAGGCATAAAGGCAAAGTAATGACATTGATAATATTTTATAAAGTAATTTCCGGGAGGTCGAAATCTTTTCTACATTTAGATTAGATATTTTCTTAACTCAATTCAAGGAAATGAATATTTTTCAAATTATTATTCTCTCAAGAGATTTTATATCTGTTGTATTTTTCAAACATGCCGAAGAAATATTCTGCCGCGCAATTGACGATCATTAATGCGAGGCCGACAAACAGCGAACACAATCATTACGGACGCGTGATGCATCATGTTAAGATTGTGCGCTGACAATTAAATATCATGAGCGATAACCGTATAGAATGTAGTTTTGCTTCTTTAATGTACGACGCGCAGTTTTTAAGTAATAATAATATATATAACTATACTATATGAAATCTTTTTATGTGCTTGCGTAACATGAAACCAGTACAAGATTATAAAGATAATTTTTCAGTAAAATATTTCAGCAAAAATGTTTTTAAAGTTTTGTCGAGTTACTTGTCGAGTACATTATTTTGTGCAATTAAGATAAGTCTAATCGTACAAAATGATTAAACAATATTTTATAAATCTATTTATATTATCTATGTATATTTCTTATTTTCAAGTTGAATAATGTGTGAAAATTTAAGAGAGAGAGAAAAAGAGAGAGAGAGAGAGAGAGAGAGAGAGAGAGAGAGGAATTTTAAAATATATATATTTATTTAAAAAATTATGTTTAATTTTGTAAAAAAAAATAAGTAATAAGTATATATTTATTAAAAAAAAGATTTTTATAATTTAAAAAAGGATTAATCCATGCAAAATCTTATTTCAAAGACAAAATATGTGAGAAAGAGAAAAGAAATTGTAAAGAAATTCTATCAGAGTGTGTAATAAATTGTTTTGTCAAATGACAGAACGTATATCTCTGTTATATAATCAAAAAATTTTTGTCAAGAATGTATAATTTAAATTATCGTACAAGTAGTGAATATTTAATAGAAATAAATTTGAAGTAATTGTACGCAAAATAATTGTACGAGTGATGTACACATATAACGGTGCTACTTCTCTCATCGAAGCATCTCTGTGCACTTTACACAAGGTAGGATTTCAAACATCTGCATCCTGTAGGAGACTGCAAATGATCTGAGAACCACCTTGAAGACTTTCACTTCGATTCTTTTCTAAGTGGAGCGGACGTGGCAAGTGTGGTTTCGTGAGTATTGGTATCGGCGAATCCCCATATTGGCAATTTATTGTCAGAGTTGAAAGTTTCCTGTCGTATTCGTCAAATGTACACTGAGAAAAAAAAGTTGTTGATTTGATTAAATGTGTTCAACCGATTATTATTTCTTTAATTGAAATATTTAAGTATTTAAGTTAAATACGACATATTAAATTTAACATGACGTATTTGACTTAAATACTTAAATATTTCAATTAAAAAAATAATAATCAGTTGAACACATTTAGTCAAAACAACAATTTTTTTTTCTCGGTGTATGTATACATTTGATCGTGGCGCCAAAAACTCATCAAATACGTCGTTTTTCTTTTACGTACATGATTATTTCTTTAGATTCTAAAATTTATATGAAATGACATGGGTTGACATGGGTTGACAAAGAAATGTTCTATTTTTTTAAATTGATTTGTATTAAAAACAAAAAGTCTTTACTTCTATAACTTTTATAACGACATTGTCTTATAGTATTAAAATTTTTTAACATTATATTTAAAACATAAAAGAATTATCTCGAATTATTTGTTTGGATTATAAGTTTCTTGACATTTTTATTCCCATCTAAAATTATTTTTTTTCTAATTTACGTTACATCGATATCACGATTGTGACGCTTCCTATAAATGTATTTATTTAGAGTTCTATTTTCTAAAATATAAAATATTATAACTGATTAATTTTCAAAAGTTTAGCTCTCTAAGAAAATAATATAATTATTTGTAATCGATTGATCTTTTATCATTAATATAATCCATGACAAAGGATTTTAGACAAAATATCTAACGAAGCGAGATTTATGAATCTCACTCCGAGGATGTAGCGTCGTGATTAACCGGTTGGTTTACATGTGTACAGGTTATTCGATGCGTGGGCGAACAGGAATGCATGCGTGTATGTATGTCTGTGTGAGCGGTAGCATGCAAAAAGAATCAAAAAACCCAAAGCCAAGACACAAGATATCAGTCGCCAGAAGTCAAGCGAGAAGCCAATGATCTGGTTATAAGTTTAATTGCCTTTTTTCTAAATCGCAATTATTTTCTATAACAATTTTTCTAAGACACTTACATCAGAGCCTGTTTTAATCTGCGATTTTACAGAGAAAACATTTAATTTTTTAAATTATTATATCTATAAATTAATATAGGTATTAGTTTAATTTGATAAGGAATTCATAATTTAATAACAAGATTAATGCAACGAATAATTAAATAAAAAATATTATTATACCGCTTTATTTAACCGAACAAGGAAACGCTAATGTAGATGAGTTTCTGGAAATTCTTTTAAGGTGTGTTGCCATGGAATCTCACTTGTATCAGGACACGGTTACTTTCCTGTACTTGCGAATAGTAACATGTTTTCACAACTGTGTCTGAGAATACTAAGCACCTTGCATTAAGTATTCCTGATATGGACGTAGAACGTTCGTACGTGTGTCGCAAGTGTCATGTATCTTTTCGAGAAAATCGAAGTACATTTGCCGGACTCTCTTCTCTTTCTCTCTTTGCTCACATAATTTCCTTTATAAACACATATATTTTTTGCACAATAAGTTTGCTTAAGTATCGTTGTCGGTTGAAAAGATGACGTTATCTTACAGCAAATAAAGGAGATATTTCAAATCGATTAACACTGACGTAATTTTTACTTTGGAATTTAAAGCTTACGAAGCACATTGAAATTTATTTTTCTTGTATAACGTATGGGTAATATGAAATCCATATGTTCGACTAAGGCCGTGACAGAGAATAATAATCGATGTAATCATTGGAATCATCAAAGAATGCGGTTATTATTATATTATACTATGGATATAATAGATTACATATATAATAAATATTTTGATATCCATCTACAATAAGAATTTTTCATATTTTAAATTTTTTATATGAAAGTTATAAATATATTTTTAGTTAAAAAAAAATCTTTAATCATTTTATTTAATTCTATCAATATTTCTTTTTTTTTCATAAATTTTGTTTGCAGACAAAATAATATTTATGAATCTGTTCTCCTTAAATTTAATAACTTTTTTGCAATTGAATAATGTAGGACACATCTTCATACAATACTTTTTATAATCTTTCTTTTTGTGATATTGAATGTATATGTAACATTTTCATAAATTATTAATTTTTAATTTCATTATTAATTATTCGTTAATATTGTAATTATATAGAGAACAAATGTAGGGAAAGACGTTACGAAAGAGAAATAACACTATGAATTACAAGCATTGTGCTTCTAATCTGAATGAAGTACTCAGTGAGAAAATATTGAAGGACATAGTGATCATAGAAGGGGAATCTTACGGAACATCATTGAGGAAACAAACGTTTTTATCTTTTCTCATTTGTCTAAGCAGTAGAATATATGCAATCTGTGCCACGTATCTTGTATCTTGTATCATCAATGAGGAACAATTAAGAGTGAAAAGATTTAGCAAAAATCACTTGTCCATCTGATTGTATAAAATTTTTAACTTTCATAAAAAAGAAAATTTGCATCATTCTTAGAAAATTTTGACAGTTCAGATTCATTAAAAACTTAGATATTACGAATATGATTCAGAATATTATTATAATATATTATAATAATATTCTAAGAATTAGTTTCATTATTTAATTGTTTATGAATTGTGTTTATCTTATGATTTCTCCTGAATGCTAAAATCCAAGCTACAAACAAAAATATTGTTTAAAATAATGATATATCAATAATTTGTAAATTATAAAACTTGTAGTTGCACAAAGTGCAATATTTTTAACCAATCTGCACAAATGGAGGATTGTCGATTTTATTTGTATATATATTGACGTCATTCCAGTTTCATCACTGTTCGAAAATTTTTATCAAATACTGCGTAACAGTTTATTTTTCTCCAAAATATTTCTAAATGTTACTCATCATGAGATGGCAATATATATCGAGTCTGGTGATTTATCGATTTTGATATTGATAATTATGAATCTCCATAGTTAATGTTATGCAATGGATATAATTTGTCTGACTTATCGCATACAAAGCAAATTTAAACAGTTTAATGAGGAATTTCCTACCGAATTTCCTACTCTTAATATCAACCCGCATCGTCGAGAAGAGCACTATGTGCAATATAGTCCACTTATAAAAATTCTGAACGGTAATTAAGATATTTCCTTAATTAATGGTTAGCATTATCACAGCTTGTTGCCCGACGAAAAGAATGACAATTGAATTAGTACCGCTGCTCGGTTATACTCTATAAAGTGCAACATCGGGAGAATTTCAGACGGTAATGTGTAGCTAAGAGAAGAGTAAATTACATACTAATTTAAATTTTATAAACGTACAACTAAGTTAATTATACTGTAATATGAATAAAATTAAGCTTTTTATTTTAATAGAAAATTTAAAGGAAATATACTTTTAACGTGTTTGTTTTTTTTAAAGCGAGCATAATAACTTTTGTTGTAACAAGATATTTTTAATATAAAACCTGAATGAAAAACTCTGATTAAAGTAGTAAGAATAATTAAACAGTATTGTATGATATACATTTACAAAAATATTTATTTCTTATACATTTGTAATGAAATGTTTTCCAATAATTAATAAATCAACTTGTGCTTTGTTTAAAAATTATAAAATTTTTTTATAAATTATATATATATATATCATAGAATAAAAAAGATACTATAGAAATTGTTTTATTATTATATATAAAACTTTTGCATATTTTTGAGTAGACTTTAACGATTATGTATAAACAATGATAAAGCTTTTTTCACAAATATTGATATATGATAAGATAAGCTCGCTAAAAATTAATCATTCTTTATCAATATGATTGACGATAAGAATCCGCGTTTATAAAAGAATGCCGTGCGTTATTTAAAAAAAAAAATAAAACTATAGCGATTGATTAAAAAATGCTCGACACAAAGATTCTATTAATTGCCATAAATCGTCAATTTTATTAATTTATTAATAACTTGTAATCAAATCTAAAAAAGAAGGTTGTTTGAGTCGCAAAAATTATCTATAAAAACAAGTTCAAAAAAACATTTAATAATTATACACTACTAGACCCTCTGTATATGTACTTATCTAAATATTCTAGATCCATATATTTGAATATATTAAAGAACGCTTTAATATGTATAATAAAGTTACAAAAATTAAATTAAATTAAAATTAATGCATTTAGTTCAATTTAAATGAAGTATATAGTTAAATTTAAATTAATGTATTTAGTAAAATTGCATTCAATTATATATTTAATTAAATTTAATTAATAAATTGATTTAAGTGCACATATCAAGTTTGACGGAATTAAAATCGGTGTCACATTATAATGCGCATAATAAATGCATCTTATTTGAGTAATATATAGAAAATATTATTCATATATGTATATTATATGTATATACTCTGGACTATGGATGATGACATTACGTAAACAAAACATATAATATGTGAACCAGATATGCTAAAAAGACCTGCGATACCCCACTTTGTAAAGAACCGTCTTGGAAAGGCGAGTTACGTCTTGGGACGAATTACAGTAGTCGCCGTGCGAACGACGTCTAACATAAGGTGAAGAGAGCGGTTGGCCAGTTCTCAACCAGCGAAAAATTCCGTTATAGAATCATACAACATCGCAAGAGATCGTTTTCGTTTCAGAACAATATATGAAATTGGGGAGTCCCCCATTAATATTTAACATGACAGCGTAATTATTTCCGCAATATTCAATCATATAACCCGCATTATTTTGTTATGATAATTATTTACACGAATTTTCCCTATCCTTATATTTCCCCATTATTCTCATTGCTTAATCTTCATACTTTTAACTATAATGTTAAATTTGTTAATATTATAATAAGCTATAAGCATCTTTTATGAGAGATAAATTAAAATTTTGTAATTTGTTAGCACATAGTATCTCTGCACAAGACCAATAAGAAATTATTAAAATGATCATAAAAATTATAGAAATTATAAATGTTTAATTATACATTTTTAATAAACATGTATATAGTTAAACGGTGTACTTTGAAAAATCTATGTCTAATTTTAATATTTGCAAATATCCTTTTAAACTCAGTCCGAATCCTTACGTTTAGATTACGTTCTGTGTCTAACATTAAATGTCAGACGTGGTCCCACAGCACAAGTCACTTGTCGTAAGTTTCTAATGTTCTTCGTGGGCAGTGATACCTTCTGCTTTCCCAGAAGCCTTCGGGACGTGGGAAGCCAAAGGCAGAGGTCTCAAAGTATGCTGCACATGTGCCAAGAAATGGGTGGCGCCTGATCGTGAAGATCAAGAGAAGCGGTGGTTGAGAGAGAGAGAGAAAGAACTAGCAGAAAGTTTTTCCATCTGGAAAATGTATTTGGTTCGGTACCTTTATACATACGCGCGTGGGAAATATATATATATATATATAGATAATTTAGTATACACACGATAAATATTTATAACAGGCACATAATACGTCCTATCCAAATATTGCAAGCATTAAAAAACCAAGATTACTTTGTAAATGTATTTTAAGACAAAAACAACATTTTCATTTCACATGCATATCATGTATTATATATAGCTCATATATATATAATATAATACAATAATAAATAGAAATTGAGCTATTTGAAGAGACTCTCAAAGTTCTTATAAAAATAATATTATTTGCATAAGAATTTGATTATGATTTTTTCTTTTTGCTTGCAATAGCGTTCGCTTGCAAATTATTTAAAATTAAATCTATTTGTTAGATTTTTTTATATTTTTATCATAATATTAGTAGTATTTATACGACGCATCTTTACTCTCTTCAACCATCTTCCAATTCTAACCGCGGCAGCCTGTTGCTTCTCTCTTTGGCTCTTTTCCCACATGGGATACGCACGTACGCACGCACCTGCCTACGTCACAATAAAGATGTGAGATGCGTGAACGAGCAGGAAGATAAGTAGTAAAATAATTTATATATACCATATGTAATTTTTTTAGTAAAAATATATTTTTTTTTTTTATAGACACAATTTGCTAATAAAAAATTTTAAGGTATTATATTTTTTAATAACACTGTATTTTATTTTATTATTTTGTACATAAAAGTCTAAAAATATTTTTATTAGAAAAATAGAAAAAAAAAACAAATAAAAAGTAAATATATTTAAATAAAATATAATTGCTTTTCTAAAACTTTTTTTATGAGAAAATAGATAATAATTAAGCTTAATATAATCAAAAGTAAATTACGCAATTAATGTAAGCATGTTCATGCAAAATGGACACTAACATACTTTATTTAATTAAAGCAACTTTATGCGATTCAAGTTATTAATGTTTTCGTGAAATATAAAGAAATTATAGTGTTTTTCTTGTATTTCTCAGGAGTGAATGCTTTGCATAAAAGATAACAGATATTCATTCCGGAAAAAAGATCTTTCCGCCTTATTATTAGTTGACAACTAGAGATATACTAATTACTAATGATGAATGCCTCAAATGGGATAATAATGTCTACTTTTCACGATAAAGTTATACGCTTAATTATATTTTCCGTAAATGGTGAAAATACTCGCGAGCATTCAAGGCTTTTCCTTATATAATACGTTTTCACAAAGACTTTTCCTTTTTGTCGATATATATCAAATAATTATATACGTAATTTATGTACTTGTTACAATAAATTTAATGGTTAAAAGGTAATGAATGCTGTACATATAAATATTATATGAATAATGTGTGTAAATTTTTGTTTAAAAAAGAAATACTAGCAGCCTTAATTGTCAAACTAAAAGTCATTGATTTAAAAATGTTTCAGCCATTCTTTCTGTTATATATTGTTTTCAATTTATCATTACTATAAATTAATGATAAAGAAGCCATATTGTAACCGTAAATTTATCTATTATTATTTGAAACCAATTATATCCAAAAAATAATTTCAATTTAATAGTAAAGTAAAATCTAGGAATAAAAATAATGATTTTTTACTGTTAATTAAAATTAAAATAATCAAATACAATACAATAAAACAGATTACAAACAGTAATTAAAAAAAGATCTTTTTTTATTATTCCATAAATTATACGTTCAAGAAGACAAAAAAAAAATAAATGGAAAGAGAAAGAAAAAGTAACTGAATTTTAAATAAAACTACAGAGTCTATAAAATAATCGAAATTAATATATTATTGCTAATATTTTGATTGTAATATTATTGCATCATGATGAATTTTGGAAAAATATAAATAAGAAGTGCTCGAGGAAAAATGGACTTATTTATATAAGATCATATATAATTAAATCCGAAAAATATATTTTGGGACGATATATGATCCGACCATTTATAATTTAATCCGAGAAATTTGGCGTGATACTATCTTATCTTATACATATTATCATATTCGGCTAGATTTAATTATACATGAAAACAGATCTAACCGAATATGATTACATAAAGATAAGATTATCGAATACTAAATTTCGGATATTACTATGTACGATCATATAAAATTATATATATTAACAGATCTTTTCATAATTAATTATGTATATTTACATTTCTGACAATATTACATCATTTTTTCTCGGTATTAATGATTTTAATTTTTTATATTTTATTCAAGTATGAACTAAAATAGTCACGAAACATAATAGTTTTCGGGTAATAAAGATATTTTATCAAACATTTTTTATTTGATTAGAGAGAAATAAGTTTCACTTTTATATTTCTCGTTTTTAACGCAGATTATAAAATATAAATAATTAATATTGATATTACTAAAGCGTAAGTAGCCATACTTTATATTGAAATCATTATTGTCTTAGATTCAAAATAAGTATTCATAATCTGAGGTCATTTATTAACATATGTCTTTTTTGTCGATTGTCACAAGAGTGTAGAACTTTGTATTTGATTGCAGTCGCGCATGGTTACCCGCGGCACACTATCTACGATAGCTATACGCTTATGATTACATGCTAGATCCCTGCTTGCCCTCGCGATAGAAACTGTCTCCTTCTCGAGGCAAACTAACGGTACCCTTCTCTAACGCGATTTCGCAAGAGAGGTGAACTCCGTGCAGAAAACTCGACGCTCGACTGCGGCAAGGGAATGCTCGAGTTCGAGCATTCCACTGTAAAAAGCGATCAGACTGTAGAAGATATCTTATGCTTTAACTGAAATTTGTAAATATAAAACTTAATTACTGAACTAAAATTAATTTTGTGTATATAAAACATTAAAAGATTTTTTTAATGTATAAAAAAATAATTGCTTAAGAAAAATTTTAATTTTTTTGTTTTTTAGCCCAAAATCATCTAATTATAAACAGTAGATCTTTTATCTAATTTATTTTTTTGCCCTATAATGCATATTTGTGAGACAAAAAAATCGTGAAACAATTTTCGCAAAATAAAGTCAAAAGTTACAGCATATATATAATTTCATTCATTTATAGACAATTTATATTTTATAAAATTTTTAATTATACGTGTGTGGATTAATCTTCAGAAATATATCTGTACATGAATTTTAAAACGTAAATGAATTTCTATTAAAACAGAATACCTCATCTTTTTATATTAATAAATACAAATTGATAGAAAATTAATTATATTGCGAATCAAAACCACCCAAAGGTTTCCACGATCTAAATTGACTGTTCCGGCGAAGTCCATCACATTCTCATTCAGAGTTAAGTAAATGAAGGACTGTATTCCGTGCGGATATATAATTTGGAGAGGTATGGTCAAGCGGGGTGGGAGAGGGGGGAGGGAGGAGCTGAGATTTAACAACGAGAAGAAAGGGAGATAGAGGCTGAAGAGAAGGAAGGAACATCGAAGGTCAGGATCGTCCTACGAGCTCGGGCAAGGGTACAAAAGTGCAAATTTCCGCAAAGTCTCACGAGGCAAAATACCGCCGCCGTTCGCTTGAGGTAGTCTCGCTTGGAAGAGCGCAAAACAACCACGACGCTCGTCTATCTCACTTGGCTAACGTAAAACGGTACCGCAGCGTCAGTGGTGGAATTATATTGTCGACGATATCGTCGTTGTCGCGGTTAATAAAAAAGAAAAAAAAAAAATATAACCACCCGCGTTTCTCGATGTCGATAGACTCGCGGATAATGAACGATTGTTTTGCGATAAGAATGCGAATACGCTTGCTTTGTTGCACCTCATTGCACGATTATCCGCTTCTGAGTATTCGAAGTCGAGTGAAATCGATTTTGCATGCAAAATTCTCTCATCGTTAAAATATAAAGACCGGATGATACTCGCGGGTGTTAATGATAGGAGTTTTATTGAATCTGATGTTGGCTTTTCTATGATTGAGAAATTTTTGTCAGTTTTTGTATCACGGAAATAAGATGCAAAAAAAAAAAATTAAATAATGTGTTATATTACATAAAGCTTAGAAACTTATTGGTATTTATTATAATTTAATTTGTTCTTTTTGTTGAGAAAAATAATGACAACTTAAGAACAACTTTCTCATTTACATCATGTTTTTATAATCCAAGCAATTTTTTTAATGCACATAATTTGTTGTGCACTCGAATATAACATGATAACTATACCAAAATAAACCACCTGTAAATAAATCACCTGTTACCCGCACAAATTCCATTCCTTTGTCGCACTGCGGATTAGAAAGAGACTAGGAATATTTTCATTTTATAGTCGCTCGGAGATCAGTTGTTCGGAAACCGAATGCTTTCGGAAAATATGCGGACGTGAAAAGGGAATTATGAACAATGAAATGCATGCAATTTCACTTTACGATTTCGCGGATTTAGCTTATTCCATCGCAAAGGCATAGTCGTCGCGATATACATATCAGCGGAAAAATGTGACTGCAAATTTGCAGGTGAGCCTAAGTGATTACTTACAAATAGTGGTCACAAATTGAATGATTAATGCAACAAAGGAACAAAGGAACGAGCGAAGAAAGCCGTCGTTATTGTGTTTGTTGTTAACCGGCGGTGAAGTACTCGACCGCCCATCATCTTTCATTTGCTATCGCGCAGGGTTATCGCACGAAAATAATTCTTGAATCGTGGGTGGTCGTAGAAGATGAAAAACAGATACTTATAAATTAGTCTATATATGTACTGAATAAAAATAGAAGAGCACAATACGCTTCATAAATACTCTAATGCACTTATCTGCCAATATATTAAAATTATGCAATTGTTTGCAATGATACATCGGTTTAATTCTTAATATTATTTCTTGTATTATGTGTTATAATAAAAAAAAAAAAAGTTTTATTTTTTTATAATAGAAATTTGATGAAAAATGCAATAAATTTAGCATAAAATGCAGATTCCATCTATTTTTTTTAATTTGTTGAATATAATATCGAGAGTACAAAGTTTTCTTGATAGATTTTTAATTCATCTTTTCTTGCTTATAACAAAGGAGCTAAAACAAGTGATTTGTAACGTCTAAATGTAAGCATATTTATATTATATTTTGTAATTTATTTTAATTGATCTGCGAGATTGGCAGATGTTACCGTAATCGACAGCAGCAATATGACAGGCAGAATTATGACTTAGACCAACCAAAGATCTTTGGAAACATAATCTATGAAGGTTTCGATTTCGAGATGGGTCGGTGGAGGTTCATCACCTGCTCATCATCGAGCGTGGGATGATGTCGGTGGTCCAGGTAAGAAAATCTCATAAAAAAGGTGAGAGAAAAGAGGGAGCGCAGCACACATCGGGAATATTGCTGATGTGCTCTATTATTAATGTGCTACGCAGATGTAAAGATCGAAGATCACAATGAATCTATTGGATGATCTATCGATCGTAGCACATGCTCACCTTATGGACTCCTCAAACTTTCACACGACTCCGTTTTCGTATACGTAATTCGATCTCTCTTACTTCACAAATAATGTGTACTCATCTCTAATGATAAAAAACAATTTATATTTGCATAATATAAGAATCTTATCAGCACATTGCTCAGTTAAGATTAATTATCATCCGCGGCACGTGAAAATCTCATATTTGACAGCTTCATATTTCGAAATACTTCTAAACATCTACTATCAATCTTCTAAGATGCTATTATATCTATATATTTACAAATTTTATATATTTATAAATTAAATAGCAATTATTAATTTAGAATAATATTTAATAAAAATACTTTGAATATTTCTCTTCCTCTCTCTTGCTGTGTTTAAATTACTATAATATATATTATAAATATTTTTTAAATTAAATTATAATTATAATTATGAGAATACAGTATATATATTTCTGTAAATTCGACGATTTAAAGTTAGAAAAATTTTCGTGCATCCACGCACCATTTCTTAGGGAAATGCTTTCTTTTTTTTTCAATCGTACAAGAGGAAGTGGGTGGATATCCTGGCAAGCTGGTTGCTAGATTTTTTCTCAGACTCATGGATGAGGGAGAAAGCGGGATATAAATTTTCTTAAAACACCAGAAGGACGAACTTGGCTGTCCATACCGGCAGCTGCCGGTGCCCACGGGACATCACGAGGCGAGGATCACGTGAAAGGAGAGACGAAGTCCTTAGAACAGGACGTGCACCTCTCGTCTCGCTTCCGGGTTCGCCTCTGTATATTAGATATTCATGCCCGTTTCCTACGGCGCACCTGGCACTTTTTCCTCTTTACCGGTGCGGCGCGATGTATAAACGGGAAATAATTTTAAAACCGTCGCGCGAATGCTCGCTAATGTAATGACCCATAGGGCAAATGTGAATTTTTTTTCGCCGTTCGTTCGCAGCAGATTTGTATACATATATCTATCGTGTGCGTTGTCAGCGAAAGTAACGAGGTATACTTAATGGCAGCGGAAGGACTATGTACCTTGACAACGGTTCGTGGGAAATTTCACGTTCGTTCTCGGGTACTTTCGTTCACGACAACTATGGGATCGTTGAAAAAAAAGAGGAAAGTCTGAGAAAAATTGATCCTTCAAAATCTTTTGTCGATTAAAAAGACGCTTGTTCGCTTTGTGTTATAAACAAATGTAAGATCAGTCTCATCTAGGTTCAATAATTGTATACGCGATAACGTGCTATTATCAGTGTCAGATATATCTTTGTCAATAATAAATTTTCCTTCTCCTAATTATTTTGTGAGATATACAAACTTATATACTGTAGTTGTATATAACTGTCTTATCTCTTCTGCAAAATAAAAAGAATATGAAATATGATTATGGAATCAAAGCGATTATAGAATCATGATACGAGAATTTGAATTCAAAGGCCGTGGTGAACGTGAACGTTGTTTAATACGCACGAGCGAGAATTGATAAGAAAAAGTGTAGATATCATATTTCGATATGCAACTTATCGACGCAACATAGAGTCGTGTTAAAGCAGGTAAATTGATACATGAATGAACATCGATTGCTCAAAGACAATTATGAATGAAAGCATTATAGAATGCTCAGCTCGCTTATAAAATATATGTTTGTAATCCTATTTTATAAAAAACTGACTTGATAATTTGCTCTTGTTAAAAATATCCATTAATCAAATTTCTGCAGAAGCGTATATTTAATATTAAAATATTTAATTTCTATATTATTTTAAATTAAATTAAACATATAATTTAATATATATATATATATATAATTAATTTATATAATAATTTATATAATAATTATATAATTTATTTTATAATTAATTAATATAATAATTTATATAATAATTTATATAT
>JBCAUJ010000001.1:13172279-13189602 GCA_038406275.1 Cataglyphis albicans
ATATATTACTTTTCTCGGAATGCGCAGGCGTATTACATTTAAAATTGATAGCAAAGGAATCAATAGCAATTGAAGAGATCAAATAATTTTGAATTACCTAGAGAAATTGGTTTTCATGCAGTCTTGTGAACCATAAGAGGCTACTTCCGTAAGGGATGCTGTGTATTTTCCTCTATGAAGCCAGGTTGCTTAGGCGAACCTGTCCTAATATTTACGGAATTGAAGCGTCCTTTCATTCTGCTCGTCGTCTTTTCCCAAAGAGGACACCGCAAAGTGGCTGAGGACCTTTTGACTGTGTACGTATCCTTTGTGTGCTTCGTGCATCATAAGATGGGCACTTAGCTCACAAGAAGCTGCACAATTTGTAAAACTTTTATAACTACTGAGAAAACATCGCACTTGAGAATGTCATAGGTTCTAAAGTATTCGGAAGTAAAATACTAATACTCTCTTAGAGCTAATATTTTTATTACTAAGCTTTCCATTGGAATTTCCTTCGAGAATACTTCTTATTTAACTTATAGTAATAAAATGCAAAATTAAAGAAAATATTATATATTTGTAATTACATTTTTTCATAAAAATAATTACTTTAAAGTAAAATTTTGTTCTATACTTTTTTGTAAAACATATTATTTACATATCTATCAAATATTGTACACACGTACATATATGTAGGCACACATAATATATGCATATGTAATAATTAATATGCAATATTTATGCAGCATAAGTTTTGGATTAGCAATATTTAAGCGTAGGTATCATGAGTTATATATGTATATTTGTTCATTAATAACGTTCTTAATTTATAATAAATAATTTTTACAAACATATACACATTTGAAAAACTTGTTTTCTTGTTAAAAATTATGTCGGTTCAAATTTTTGTGTTAAATATTTGACACATTCATGTGTTGATTTAACTTGTATTAATATATGTCATAATGTGTTATGAGTATGTTGTATTCAGTTTATATATATATATATATATATATATATATATATATATATATATTTGTATAAAATATAATGCAAAATGTAATTTATTTGTATAATTTTTAATGTTAAATTCTTTTTGTAACATTAAAAATTTGATTATATATACATGAAATTATCAAAAGATATATTTTTTTCAGATCTTTGTACCACATGAATCAATTCTTGAATGCGTAAGAGCGTGTAAATAACACCGACAAAATGAGCAACGAGACGAGCTTTAGTTAAGCCAACACATGAATACATGAATACGTTATCTCCTACGTGCTGATTTTTCAATCTATCTTTCTTCTTTCTCATCATGAACAAACGATTCGTCACTTCGCGGAACTCTTCGAGTTCTATCAGCGGAGACAAGCCGATATCGCGAATATTTTATGAAGCAGCATTGAAAGAAGGCGCGAGATGAATCGCAAAGGATCAGAGCGAAGTAAGAAGCAACTCGCGTATTTCGCCGTGAATTATATTACGACGAGTCGTGAATTGCACTTGCAAAAATAGCTATCAAAATCAACTACGTGCCATATTGTACTATCGTACTTCCACTATTTAATGTTTTATGTTCACTCTAAGAAGAGATATTAATTATTTCCAATTATTTGTTATTTCTAACTCTATTTTTTATTACTTTCCCATTTTTTCCCATACATTAATAGAATAAAATCAATATCTATCAGATAAATATATATCGATTTTTTTATATATTTTATTATATATTTTCTCGTATGTCATTTTTTCTCTAAAAGTTTTTTCTTGTGTGTGAGATATATTCTCCCTGATTAATATTATTTTAATAACATTTTTTTTACAAACAAATTAAAGTTAATTCTTCTTTTATCAAGAAGGAAAATAATCTGTGTGAGAAATTATTAACTTTAACTATTAAATATATATTTACAACTAGATTTTAAATTAGCGTGCTGTTGAATAATTTGCTAATAATTTCTCAAATAATAACATAATATGTTTTTTCATGTAAAAATAGAGATTTAGAAAATATTAAAAAATATATAATATAAACGCGCCCTATATTAACAAAAGACATAACTTCATTGATATTTTTAAATGAAATTTATATATCTATATTTTCTTGAAACTAATAAAATAATGAAGTTACTGTAATTATAATTACAGCTTTATTCGCTACCTTATGCGTTATACACAGGTATTTTGAAAAAAATCATTTACGTGAACCAGCAAATAGTTCGTTTGATCGTCGGTATTCGCTGCCGCGACTGCGACTTGAAGTGGTCTGTCCGGGGCTTTTCTAAGAGGCTGAGATGCAGAGATCCATTTGCCGCTTGTTATTCGTCCTGCGTACAAAGCATCCTTGATACTACGGAGATTGCATTGACCAGGGATCTGGCGAACAGAAACCGAGCAGTCTCTGTTTGTCAGAGGAATTTCATGTCGTCGCGCGCAGAAAAAAGAAAGCAAAAAAGGAGGAACGTAAGGCCGAGGAACAGAGGGCGAAGAAACGATCTAGGCGTCGATCTCTCATTCACCTTCGCCCCTTTTTACCCTGGTTGACCAAAGAGTGCACTCGACCAAACTCGCAGTCAGTATTCGTCGTGACTCTTGTCAATCTGAGGCAAAATGGTTAGGTAAACGGTCTCCAAAAAAGAGAGAGAGAGAGAGAGAGAGAGAGAGAGAGAGAGACCCCTCCCTACTGCAGCATCACGACAATGTAACTATGATGCTTGTATAGTTTGAACTTGAATTCTGTCCACCCGCCAGGTGTACGATTTCATTTTTATAATCAGCTGATACGTCGTAATTGTTCTCATTGTTATATCTTACGTGTATGCATCGTATTGTATTATTCAACGGACAACAGTCATCATCCGGCTGGCGGGTGGAATTCATTCGCTACAAATATATTTAATTTTTTTATATTCATGACACTCAAAATGCTTGTAAAAGAAATATAAGAATATTTACAAAAATGTAAATTTTAAAAATAAAATATAATAAATTAACTAAAACTATATTCATAAATTTTCCTATTATCCCTTTAACGGCATATACATGATTGCTAATATTTCAGTTTACTTCATTAAAACAAAGATTGTTATCATTTACAGCCTAAAATTTATTAAAATCACAAAATAAGTTGTTTCAAAAATATTCATAGTAATGTGAATTTAGCTATGATAATATTATTATTGTTCTTTTTTTTTATTTGCACAGTTTCTATTAAAATGTTAAATGTCACATTGATCATTAATGACCGAAATTTTATTTTTCAATGGCGCTGTGCTGGTAACTGGCAAAAAAAATAAATGTACGTAATAATTTTATAGAATTAAACTATATTATATCGAGAGAGATGTAATATATATAGAATAAGAATTTTTTTCTCTCTCTTGACATAAACGGAAAGACAAGCAAATTAGATCCGGCATTCAACGTGTTAAGCATTTTGCATTTTATTTCACGGTTACGTAAATCTTAACACGTGGAAGAGATCGACTTTTAAAATCGCGAATAAACAATTTAGGCAACAGATTTTCTTCGGAGTAGCCACCTGAAAAATCGTGCGGTCAGAATGAAGAGATGCGATCGCGAGAAAAAAATGATATAAATCGCCGGAGATTGAGAAGCACGATGAAGAAAAAAGGTGGAAAACACACGTGTGCTAGGCGCGGGAAGACACAGGCTGTCAGTGTGTCTTTCTTTTCCCATAACGGGAATAGTATGGGAACCTTGAACTTTGATTTACGCTGAACGAATCCAGGTTTCGGTGGTATACATTACACGTGTTGGCATTCCGCTAATTATGATACCGTTTCACAGCGTTATCTTATCTTCAATCTATTCAATTTCGATATTTCTGAGGAAAAAAAGAGGAAAATATCCGACATTTATCGTGCCAAAACATATGTACGTAAATGCGCATTTCTCTAATTAATTAAATATCAAATATAATTATATTGTGAAATTGAAAGCATATATATTATTTGCGTCTTGAAAATGCATTAACGATTCGAAAAATTATTAAAACATGCGCTATCAAACACACACGACCATCGAACTTCTTCTGATAAATCTTCAATAACAACATAAAAATATAATAAATAAAATATAAAACAATTTTATGTGAATTTACGAAATACTTAACAAGCTTAACGACGAAGGACAAGGCGTCTCTCGACATTAGCGTGACGAAAAATAAAACGCTCGATAAAAAGCGCGACATATGCTTCTACATGGTGTTGCCAAGTGTGCTCTCGATGTACCCACATGGCTGGCAAACTTAAATCTTTTTTTATTTTATACAAAATGAACTCTCCTGCCGCGTATAGGTCAAACTTCGCGTGCGGCTCTGCTTTCGCAAGGCTGCGTCAACGCTTGGAAAAAAATGACAGTGAACGGATTCGCTATATACATGTGACGCACAATCTCGCGACGCGTCATTAAGGAGCTCTTACGACAAATATCGAGTCTGTTTCGATCATCAAACTGAAAAAAATTATTATTCATGCAATAACGCATATGAAGAACATATCGTAAGATTCTGAAAAAAGTATATCTTTACAGCTACACGTGGTATATTTTTCTTCAGTAAAAAATATTGTGATTATGTTCAATTTTAGATGATATATATCAATATTTAAAATTCACGTTTTTTTTTCCAAAAAATAGTTGAAATAAAAAAAAAAATCTTAAGAATCCGATTATTTAACTTCTAATTGCTTCTTTTCTCTCGTATATTTATTTGTTATTATTACTAGAACGCAGAAGAATTTTATTAAGTATAAATTATAATAAGCAGAAACCTTTCACAATTTCTTCTTCTGTAGTTTATATGTGAAAATGTCTCGTGACTTTTATTTGTTATTTAGATCCGCGGTAGCATGTTGTGCGATCAGTGCAACAGCAGATTTATTATTAAGCCCTGATTAAGTTACACGTTGATTTCAACATGTTCATGATGAAGGTACTTTTAAGATACGAGATCGAGGGATATCGTATTCCTTAGGCCTGTGCTTTAAACCAGCCACAGTATTCCTTAACCGCGATTGTATATGAGCAGCGCGTATATATTCTTCCCTTGCACTCCTCCATCTCGATCTTGGTGTTCCCACACCAAGATTGCTACCAGAGTGTAACGTTATATTCTTGCCATGGTGGTTGTTTCTCCATGGTGACAAACTCGCACACGACGCATTTCAGTACACTCCGCATGGGTGGCCGTATCCCGAGCAACAACAAGTAGATATACCGTCCCAAACATTATATAAATTATATAAATTTTAAATTAGTATTTTTTTTTAATAATCAATATTTATATTAAAATAAATAGATACATTGAAATTTTTTTTTCAGAAGTGTTACATATTGAATGCTATTATTAAATATTGCTATTATTAATATTGATCAGATTGCTGGATTTTGTTTTTTTTATTCCTTGGATTAAATCATTTTTTTTTTAATTTCAAATCTATCTTTTATAATTTTTATGTACAGTTTGAACTTTTAATAATGATCATTTAAAATTCTACATATATGCATGCCTTGTAATTCGCGATTATTTATACACAAATAATATATGCGAAACCGATGAAGATCTTAATGTAGATTATAGTATTTGAAAATTCTATTTTATCCAAACGACTGCTGTAAAGCCTTATCAATCAGATCTCCTTTGTAATATTCTTCTCAGTCTGCGTATTCCACCAATACATTTTTTCGTGGAAGAAAAAAAACTATTAGATACTATTCCGGCGCAAGGTGCATGCAAACCAACTGTGTCACACAACACGCCTCAGTTCCTCTTTTTTTTTTTTACGTTTCGCGGAGGCGAGTTTTCCTGTCTCAGGTTCAGTGCCACCTCGCAGATTAGCCTCGACTCGCCCGTTGCGCAGCCTTCCTAGCGAGCACTATGGGGCCATGGTGGCTTGTATCCCGGCGACAACGCAACAATGCAGTACCTGAGAGTATCGTGGCCCCGCAGGTAACCGAACCCTCGGCGCCTTTCATCCCTCTTTAGCCCCCCATCCCCTCTCTCTCCCCTTTCCCCGCCCTGTCTCGTCCACCAACGCTAGAAGATCCTCGACAGTCGAGGCAACAATACTCGTCTGGATTCCCCGAGCGTTCTTTCGGGGACGCACCGGTTTTCTAAATGCACACGTCGCATCAAGCGCGTGTGCATCGAGCAGTTGCAACGAGAAGAATTGTCCGAATTCGAATAGTATAGCGTGCATATATATATATATGCAAAAGAGAAATGCGGGATGTGCGAAATAAGGGTGACTGAGATTGAATGGGAATCTCAGAGATTCAACTGTGTGTCTAGCAACTTATTACTTTTTTTATCGCATAAAATAAGAGTATTTTATCCTTTCATGAAATTTTTATAATATGGTCTCCTCATGTAACAAATTAAAATTAAATTTTTAATAGAAGCATATTAAAAATAAAATACTAGGCTAATTATATATTCGGTAAAGCATTGCTTCTCAAGCAATAATTTTTCCCCCGTTTTATAAGTTGTGTACACGTGTGTATTCCCTTCTCTTACTCTTTCATAGATTAGATAGATAGTTTATTTAGATTAGATAGCTTGCGCCATTTTATAGTCTCTGGAAAAATATCCACAATGCAAGCTAGTGAATGTTGTATATAATTATGTTTATAATTACTATTAGTGTATCATGCTCTCTTTCTTAGTAATAGGTATATTTTTATTTATTATAAAGATTGCGTACAATATTTTTATTTATACAATAGAAATGGATCAGAATCGCAAATCAGTGTTTTATACTATTTAATAACTTTGCAAGCAACTTTATTGTATTTAATTTGCATCGACTTACATTTATTCTTATGATATATATATATATATATATATATATATATATATATATATACGTCTATTCTTTATTTTTAACACATACATATATAGTTATTTAAATTATTCTAGTATCTTGTAATTTTTTTATTAATATTGCAATTCACATGTTTTGCATTAAAAATATACTTTAATCAAGTTTCGCTTAAAAGTTATTTCTAATGACGCGAACACAGTGTCCTTGCAATAGATTCAAGCGGAAAATTATAATATCACATTAAAGCGATATGTTATTTATTAAAATAGCAATTTTCCGAGTTAAATTTTTATTTTAAACAATATAAATATCGTTTTAAAAATATTGTATATTTAAAAATAAAAAAAGATATAATTGTAATTCATGAACAGTTTGAAAACTGCGTACTAATATAGAAAATATATTTTCCTTACAATTATTTTAATATATTTAGTACTCATTCGGCTGTGTGATAAGCAAAAAGATCTAGAAATTTTAAAATATTGATATTTTTTATTCGAAATTTCCCTTTTTTGTTTACACAACTAAAATTTTAGATAATTACTTAATCCTATATCCAGCAAACATTAAATAGATAAAAGATCGTCATTATCGGTCTGCAAGCTAATACAAAAATTTATAGAAATGAGAGCTCAAGTTCACTCGTTCATCCAGTCTGACCATCGATTGGCTTGGACATTCACCTCGGCCCCGGGGAAGATGCAACGCTCGCGAGTTCGCGACATCGAATCCCGGTTTGGACGAGCGCTTGACTCCCTGGAGACATATCTGGACTGTTTTCTTTAGAACTGGTTGCTTTATTTGGTCAACTTGAGGGAGCCTGTTCGCGACCCTCCGGTTCGCTCATCAACGGATACGCCTCGTTCTTCATCCTTTTAATACGTGCACTTCGCAATTTTACAAATTAATAAATATTGCAGGGAAGAAAAATATCTCCTTACACAGTGGAATGATACGATTCTTCTAGCAGTAGTAAAAATGAACGTCTAAACGCGTAATTCGTTTTGCGTAGCAAGTATATATCATACAAAGTCGAATAATAGTCGAATAAGCTGAGTAAACTATAAAATAATATCGCTATAAAATTACCACGTAACTTAGATTGTTAGCAGGAATTATTGCATTATGTATTACTGAAAATAGAATATTTTAAATAAACATAAAAAAATCTTTAATATATTAATTAGATTACCTGAAATCTTCAACGATCAGTCTCTTCTAAAGTTGAAAAGACTTTAAAAAAAAAGAAAAGCAATTTTTTTTTTTACAAGGATTTGTTTCTTCAATTTACGAGATAAGATAACGAACCATGACAGAGAGGAAAACGAGAAAATAAATGGAAAGGTTGCACTCCGGACTGCCGTAATGGCTCGTACCTTTGCGCTGGGAATAGGACGTCTTTAGATTCGCGTGACGGTAGATGCAATATACACGTGAGAAAAAGACAAGCCTTGCGATATTTTCTCATATGCTACACATCGTGTGCTCTCATAATGTTACTTCCAAGTATCTCGTATCCGTAACTTTACGTTAAAGAAAGAGACAAATTTACGTAAGTCTGATTCTCTCTCATGTACATATAAATTATTATGATTTTTTTTAAATAATATAATTAAATATTTCTACTAGAATATTGAATCAATTTATTTTGTCCAATATATATATATAATACCGCATATATTGAAGAATCGACTAATGATAAGTAAAATATTGAGACGGATAGCAAGTATTTATTAATGATAACTGAGTCATATATTTATATATAAATCATATTATGCACAAAATACACATGTTTAAACAATTAAATCTAAAATTTTGTATTAATTTCTTTAATAGCTGTTTCCGTTTAAAAATTTTAATTTGTTTTCTTGTATTGGCGTATTAAGAAATTAATTTAGAAATGCGGAAAACGCTTACATATGCATTGATCCATTCAGCATGATTCTGTAGAGAACTTTGGAGAGGAATTAAAATTATTTTTCCATGTTCGCGGAAGACACGATCATCGCGAGTCTCTACGAGAATGGCGACAAGCAAGCATCGCGGCAGAAGCTAAAGAAAGAAAGAGACAAAAACTTGAAGATACAGGAGGAAAGGGATGCGAGAAGAAGACGAGGAAAGACTCGCGATCACAGAGAAGTGAGTGAGGGAAATAGAGAAAGAAAGAAAGAGAGAAAGAGAGAGAGAGAGAGAAAGAAAAAAAATGAGAGAGAAAGAGAGAGAGAGAACAGGAGGATAGAAGCGATGCGGTGAGGAAGAGGACGAGGAGGACTGGCCCGTAGCATGCAATCTTCGCCCATTGAAGACGCGCTGGGAAACTGCATGGTTATTATGCCTGAATGGAATAGGGGCCGGGGTGTGCGGGGTCGGGAAGAATGTCGAAGGTAGCAGCGGAGGATGAACGCGAAACGTGTACGTTCCTCCCGGCGAGGGGGAGGTTCTTGCTCTGTAACCGCGGCACGCAACTTGGAACCATGTGCTGGTTGCGCGCGTCGTCAGAGCCCGGTTTCATGACGAAAACCCGCGGACGTCCTCCACGTCCGGGAGAAAAAGAGAGAGACAAAAAGAAGAAGAAGAAGAAGAAGAAGAAGAAGAGAGAGAAAGAGAGATTCTACCGTAGTTTTTTTTGCGCTATTTGACGCCGTTGCGATTTTATGGTATGCATGATGCAGCCTGGCCGTTTTACGAAGTCACGGAGCAGGTTCATGCCCAAGGAGATGACTCGAATGTGGAAATTTTGTTAAAGGATCGCCTGAATGGGATTATTAGATTAACTTTCGCATTGTTGAATGGAAAATATCGTTGGATGAAAAGTTAACGAATTAGTTCATCGTTACTGGAACACGTGCCATTTTAAAGACTTGTATAACTATATTTCTATCTGTGAGCGATATTAGCTATTTTTAGTCAGCGCAAATTGAATTATTAATGCACTATGAAATGCATAATTTGTAGCTCAAAACAATGAGTAACGAATAATGTAGTTTTTTAAAAAAAAAAAAGATTTACAATTAATAAAAAAAAATTAGATTTTAATTTTCTAGATAGTAGATATTTAAATGAAACGTGTAGTTGTATAAATGTATATAATTTTATATATATTAATCTGTTGTAATATTAATTTTCTCTAAAGATATTTTGCTATATTTATTTTTGTTTCTGCCAATTTTGCTTTCTTATTCTAATCAGGAAGATATTTTGCAACTTTCTTATTACACATATAAATAGATACGTAGCCTGAGACAGGATGCTGATAACTCGATTGTCGAAGCGGTTGGAACGCCTCTATTCAAAGGCTGAGTGTCGTACGAGCCTTATACAAAACGCTCTTGATAAGAAGTACCTATAGGTACCGTAAGGCGAGCATTTAAATAACTACTATGGAATGTCACGTCATGACAAACATCTTATCCGATAAACGATATACGTACGTTATCTTGTGCATCTTTAAATAAATAAAAAAACTTTACAAAATATGAAAAATGTTATTGAATTTATATATTATATAAAAAAAGAATGCGCAACTGTCAACAAAGGAATATACTTTACAGATTATAAAAAAATTTTAAATTAAAATTATATTTTGTGAGATCTGTTAAAGAAGATAATATATATCAATAATATAAAAACGCGTTTAAATTAAAATTTAATTAAATTTTATAAATTTATTTAAAATATTTGATATTTAATTTTTCTCAACAAATAACCTTTCTTTGACTCTCTTAAAATATTATACATATAATTATACATATGATGCAAATTATCTAACGATGAATAAAGCGTATATTTTTACGCAAATAATGATTCGATACAAATTGCACTGATTTATGTTTCTAACTACAAGTAAAAATTTTTTTCATCCTTTTATCTTATAATATTGTTGACTAGAATATAAACAGATCTATTGGTACTAGAATATAAGTAAGATTTTTATTGACAAAAGGTTACGTCATAGCGAGCTCTTAATGATCAGTGATTCTTTTGTCGAAGCAGTCACGTCTGCTACCTGCACGTCTCGGTGAGCAGACGATTTCATCGATTTTCCCGAAACATTCCGCTCAAGACGTTGTCTCGCTACGAGCAAGAAACATCATCGCGGCATTGAATTCCGGGCCAATACGCGCGCCCCCCTCATCAACCTCAATTAAACTCCACCGTCTCGCAGTTATGCTCACTTCGCACCCGAGGCGCACCGAGTGCTACTGGTGTTAAGTCACTACATATTATTGGTCGAGTTCACTCGTCTCAAGGAGGCTTCCATGCTACCGACAAATAAGTTGTTCTTTTTCTCCGTATTTTCTTTATTACGAGAAATTTTATCCGAAATTTATAATCGAAAGCATAGGAAAATAATAAATGCATTTTACGAAGCAATGTGAATCAATGCTAAATTATGATAATAAAATATAACATTTTTATTTTAACTTGTAGAATATATTTACAGTCTATATTTGCAATCTATATCTTCGTTTTTTAAATTATCTTGGATTACACATTAATGCTAATTGAACATATCTTATGATATTTTTTGTGAAAAGAAGATTAAAGTATATTTTTGTGACAATTGTAAAATGAAATCAGAAAATTGTAATAAATTTTTAACAAAGCGAAAATAATAAACGGCTCAGAATGTTATAGAACTCCATCCAAGAAAAGATCGTCGTCTACTTAAAATAAGCAAGCAGCTCTTGCAATTCAAGCATGTATTCTTATGATCTTTGAAAGCGCTTTCTATTTTGTTATAACGTCCATGTTACGCCAAGCTTCAACGAGAGGCTACAAATCCTTTCCTGCTAGTGACCCTCGAGCTGTGGCCGTGTTCCTTGAGACTCGCTCCTTGAGATTCGCGCTGGACATGTTACTGAATGTGGTCTTTGGGATTACGCATCGGGGGCAGTGTCGTTGAACTTCAGTACTCGATAATAAAAGGGGGATCCTCGTAGTCAGGATCCGTCGCACTCTTTCAAGCCGATGAATACCGCGAGTCTTTGAACTTCATCGCTGACTGGCACGACTCCGCTCATGCACGCGTCCCGATTTCCGTTGCAATTTCAGACGCAACAGCTTCGATATTTTCTCACATTCTCAACGTTCGCGACAGACATACCAGACAGTAATATCATAAAATATTTTTTTCAATTAACATTTGTGTGATTAATTTAAAAAACAAAATATGAATTAAATTTATATTTTAAAATTCTTCAAAATCTAAAGGTAATAATATTTTTTAAATTAAATGTTTGTGTATTAATAATCTTATAAATAATATTGCGGTTTAAAATAAAAGCTTGCACATTTTTTTTTACAATGAGATTATCGATAGATGATTTCAACGATGTTTTCATTGATAATATTTTTATCAATAACGAATTTCATTATATAGGCAATATATAGTTATAAAAAAGAACGTTTATTTATATATAGATTCTCTAAATTCTATATATCGTAGATATCAGTTATCATATACTTTTATTTAATTAGTGTAAGTATTATTTTGGTATATATTGATGATATATGTACTTGTTATTAGTAACTTACATTTAACAAAAGCAATGATGTTGCTTTATGTTAGTTATTAATTAAATTATTATATTAATTAAATTGTTTTTATGTTAAATTATTCCATTAGTGTTCTGCACAATTAAATTTGTTTTAATTTTCTAAATATATAGTTTAAATTTCCAAATATTTTCTGTAAATCAGAATATCTTCAGAGATTTAGTTGATGTAAAACCATTAAATTCCAATAGATTTTATCATTCGTTATTTGTGACAATTCAAGATAACACAAGTAAGGGTGAAAAATATTACATATTTTGCTACTTGATTGCCATCGGATACGAAAAGTGGCTAAGCACGCGCTTTGAGAATCCGTAGAATGCCTCGCACGTTCTTTCGCAAGGGTGTGGACGAGGAAAAAAACGCGATAGATTTTAATGATAGATTGATCTCAGATCCAGTTTTACATACATATGTATATAGGTATACTCGTATGAAAGATTCATGTTGAATAATACATCTTCATACAGAAAATGTTTTCTATAGAAAATATATTTCTTTTGTTCCGTACAAATAATTAATATTTAGAAAAATATATTTTAAAGAGATGTCAATGGACTCTCATTACGCTACTACCAAAAAGATTGAAAAAAATAACACTAACAGAAAAAAAGGAAAAAATAACACTACAATAAGTTAAATTCAATAATTTTGTGAACAATTTACTTGCAATTCTCTAGAAAGATTCACACAAAAATACGGATTCCAATCATATGAATGTATGAATACTTGCAAATATGCATGACTATATACAATTAAGAAAAGAAAGCAGAAAAAATACAAATATAATTAAAAAGAAAATATTTATAGATAGGAATGCAGGAAAATTAACTGTAATATATTTTATCATTTTGTACTGCCATTTATATAGAACCGTAATAACGCTAAAGCAAGGAAGTGAAAGGTTTTCGTTGAATTATTTCTTTTTTCATGCGAATAGTCTGCCGATTCAATCGTTCAAACTTTAGTTGCAATAGAGTCAGGTTACTTTGAGATATTTTTCAAAAATCGAAAGAGACGTATAGAAAGGTAGGTCATTCCCTCGCAGCTGGATATATCTTTTCTATCTAAACTGGATTCCGCACAAAATTCCTCTACCACGTTGCCGCTTCCTCTTCCTTGCATTTGTATAAAATGCATGAGCATTTAATATTTATATGAATATTATTGTAATTTTATTATATAAAAAACATGAATATATTATTATAATATATTATAAATGTCGTAAATATTTTAAATTTTTTATCAATAGATATTGAAACATTATATGTAATTTATTAAAGCTTTTTTTAAAAAACAAACTAAAAATTTATAATAATATATTTCTTTATATCTCCATTAAAAAATGATTAAACAGTGATTAAATATTAAACAGTGTTTAAATAATAAAAATTTTTTTCTTATTTGATGAAAGTTTTTAAAAGATATAGCATTATATGGCAAAATGATGCAACTTGTCATATAAACAAATGATTTTGCTTACATAGTAATATAAATAGAATAGAAATATTTTTCCTTTACTTATTTAATCATAATATCACTGCCGTAGCATTCTCATCAATGGCACAGAACGCGCGTGTGCGCAAGAAAAAAATTAGTTCTCAGAGGAGAGCACTTCCCATGCGCATAATTTTGCGCAAAGCGTGCTAAATTATGCGCGTGTGAAGCATCTCTTGATGTATCTATCACGCCACGGAGACGATATGACACGAAATCGAGCTAATCGTGGAATGCCGGTGGTGCACAATTGGCTTTTTGTGCGCGCTTAGATTCGGCGGGTGTATCATTTCATTAGCCCATTAAACAATTACGCACGCTTAGACTCGCGTCTACACGCGGCTGTGAATGCGTTTCTTGTAATTGGGCATAAATTACTCTTCGAGCTCTTCTTTCGTTCACTAGACACGTGGGCCCGGGAGATAATGCCTTATAAATCTCTCTAGTAACTGCAACCGCAATTATCTTATATTCCTATCGCAGCAATACAAATGTATATTTGCTAAGTCAACAATTAATACATAATAATAAAATACGATCTGAATTTTCGATTTACTGACTAGATGATTTTTATCGCGACAGATATTTTGAGAATATATTTGATACTTTTTAACTATTATTTTTTTTTTTTTTTTTTTGTAAACTAAAATTATTCAAGATGACAATGAACTCGCGTTTCAATATTATATTTATGCCAGTGTTTCATAATCGTTGAAAATATTTTTAATTAAAATGGGTCTTTTATCTCAAAGAAAAAAAAAAAAAAAAAAGAAACAAGAGCGAGGAGACAGCGACAATGCGAGACAATGTACGAAGTAAAATGTATTCAAAGCGCGAGGTGAATGCATTGTCGCTCGACCCTGATTGCTTCTGCTGTTGCATCAGCAGAGATAGCTCAATTGCTGAACATATTACTTTGTACAAAGCTGATCCAGTGCTGCTCAAGTTCCTTCGTGATAAATCGTGCTTATGATTATTTTTTACATTCATGCCTCGATAAATATCATATTGCAAAAAAGATTGATAGAAGTATTTAATATAAATATCGGGGCTACGGTATAATATTTACGATGCAATATAATATCTAAATCTTTCTCTCTAAATTCTTCTTCTTATTCCTTTGCTTCTTCATAGAGGAAGCTTTGTGACAAAATTTCTTTTCGAGTTTTTTTACGCCAATGTGTTCAGAATGTTCTAAAACATCGAAAAATCATATTTCTAAAAAATGTCTGTATGTATGTATGCGATTTGTTGTGCAATCGCTTCCGTAATTTTTGAAGTATTTAAGTTTTTTTACGTGGATAGAATATTATTAAAGGATGATTGATATTGAATTTAATGAGAATGGGTAAAAATGTTTTTTTATTATTAAATTTATTTTTTATAAAATTTTGAAATTTTGAAAAATGCTTGTATACGTTGCAATTTTCGCAAATTTTGAGATATTGGGTTAATTTTTTTTTACATGGATAGATTATTATTAAGGATAGTTGGTATTGAATTTGGTGAGAATCGGTGAAAGGGTTCATTTTTTATAAATTTTTGAATTTTTTAAGAAATGTCGGTACACGTTGTAACTTTTGCAAATTTTGAAATATTAGAATAAATTTTTTTACATTGACAGACTATTATTAAAGGATGGTTGGTATTGAATTTGATTAAGCTTCCTCTATAAGGAAGCAAAAATTGGAAAAGCCGCATGTTTAAAGGAACTAAAGCTTTGTGAGATAAAATGATGAGGAAGCAATGTGCAAGTTTCTAATTTGCACAATTTAGCTTGTTTCCTCTCCTTTTTTCTCATTTTTTATATTTTTAGGTAGGTTTGGAAGTATTCAAGAGAGAGAGAGAGAAAGAGTAAACTGTCTTTTTTTTAGCTTTGTACAAAGTAATATGTTTAGTAAATTAATGAGTGAAAAAACATAAGGTAGAAAGAGAGTAGTCAAGGTTAAAGAGATGGAACAGTTTTCAAAGATTAATATCATCGCACAGATGATCCGCGGACCGATGCGTCATCTCTCGTGATCGACATCGGTTCAAGTAATGTTGACCTGAGCTCGTTCCCTTTCATCCTTGAGACTCGTTATCGATTCGTGGGAACACTATTCCAATCTCATGCCAATATTTATCATAATATTGTAGAAACTAAAATAAATTGCAAAAATAAAAAATTAAAAGGTAAATTAATAAAATAATTTTTAAAGCATTAAAAATTTTTTTTCGCTTCTTTTTATTTTTATAACTTTTTACGTTTTTAAAAGAATTTTGAATAATTCTAGTGTTTCTAAATATTATATAATTTTTTAAAGTTTCTTTTTCAAATTTTTTATGTCCTCTACAAGACAATCGGAATAGAATGATCACCTGTATATTCGTTGAATATGTCTGGGTTGTTCCTGCGCCACGCAAGGCTGCGGAGTTCGATTCGAGGCTCTGCTTTATGCTTGGCTGGCTACCGCTCCTCTATGTCTTTCCTCTGTGCAGTAAAGGTAGAGGAGAGGACAGACGTCGCTTCAAGAACGCGGGGGAAAACGCGTTCTTGCTTCCATCGCAGCCTGCTTTTTCAGCCGACCGATACTTCGCCGAAGAATTCAATGAAGAATTACCGCATAATCTTTAACTCCGACGACCAGCTTCCTTATATAGACGTACATTTTTATGAACTTTTATTATCTCGTCTTTATATCGAGAGATTCGACGTTGTAAGTTTGAGCCCCTTGGAACGTCGCGCGACTACTTGAAGAGCAATAATAACGACTCGAAGAAATTGAGGGGTTTGACAACGGCAGTTTTGTTCAAAGGAAGTTCGATATACAATGAAAGCAAAGCTGATGTGGAAAAATTCTGTCAGCATATTAAGAGAATGAAACATTCTCCATGTTCAATAGAGTTTATTTTTATCGATTAATATTCATTTTATATTTTGCAATTACTAAATACAAATATCTTATAATTCTTTTAGCTCTCTATATGTATTATCTCTACTTATGAAAATTTAAATTATCAAATATTTTCTGTTTGATGTTTTAATGCAGCGTTATGCAAAAAAAATTTTAAAGTAAAGCAAAATAGAAGGAAACGCTACTTGTGTAAGTGGAGCAACATCACATGTCATGTTGTAGAAATGTAAACTTTATTTTCAAACTAGTAGCGTGTAAGTAGAACTGGGTTACATTTTATATTAGTTCCTAATATGATTTTCTATCTCTCTAATTTATTAATTATTTTTACCAATAATAAATTATATCAAACATATAAGTTTCTAATATTTTTTAATAAACTTTCAGGTCTATAATAATTTTTTCTATCTTTTTATGCAATTCAATATGATAGTCTACTCAAAATAGATGTTCTTATAAAGATAAAGAAAGAAAGACAGAGAGAGAGAGAGAGAGAGAGAGAGAGAGAGAGAGAGAGAGAGAGAGAGAGAGAGAGAGAGA
>JBCAUJ010000001.1:13190044-13203000 GCA_038406275.1 Cataglyphis albicans
AAAGAAAGAAAGACAGAGAGAGAGAGAGAGAGAGAGAGAGAGAGAGAGAGAGAGAGAGAGAGAGAGAGAGAGAGAGACCTAAGTTATAATAATTATGTATTTAAAAAAATAAAAGAGTAAAAAATACGCGTTCTGCTTATTTTATGTGTGTATGGTCTCAAAAATTTATAAAATATTTATAACAATTAAAATAAATAGCGTCTTTCTATAACATTCTTTTAATTCCTAAATTAATCAAATTATAGAAATTATATTTTATATTTCAACAATTTTTTAAATATTAATAATAAATAATTTAAATAATAATAGTAAATATTTAATTATAATAAATATTTTTAAGTTTATTTAATATATTAATAATATGAAAAAAATATATACTTTGAAAAAGATATAAATCAAAGTGTTCTTGCTAATTAAAATCTTGCAGCCTATATTTTAAAATAAAAAAGATAATCTTGTGTTTAATAAATAAATTCGAGTTAAAATTGGATTCCGAGGAAAGTGTTTGCAATGTCTTATCAATCTACTTCTTTTGCACGGCACCGCCGCTTTAACGAAAGTTCCAGCGAACGGCGTCGTATCATTGGCCTCGTTCTTGTCCTGGCACTTTGGATGAACCGAACTGATTAAAGCTTAATTAACCGCGTAACAAGTTATATTTAACCCATGGTATTTCTCTTTCTTCGTGCTACACGTAACATAAAGAAAAAGATAAGGAAAAAGAAAAAAAACAAATTGAGAAACGCTGCTGAATGATAAATCGACAAGTAAATCGTGTATTCTTTTCTTAACTTTTTTTTCTGTGCCTTATCTATTATTTCTAGATGTTTATGACTGTTTATGATGTTATCGTAATACTTCATCAGTCACAAACCAAAATAAAAATGACATTTTCTGGCATGAAAATAAGACGCCTTGCTTACTTTTTTATTCAATCAATGTTTTCGATATTATAACCTTTTATTTGTCGTTTATAGAAACAAAGATGAAAAGAATTTTAACCGAGCTTTGTCGTCGGTTCCTTATGATTTGCTTATCATAAGGGCAATTGCTTTCTTTATCGTAATAGCGGAGATACGCAATTTCTTATCTACCGAGCGATAATTGCGCCGTTGCTTGTGGAAGACGAACAGGTAAATCGAAAGTATAAATCACATTCTTATATAAGTCTATATAGATCTAAAGAACTGACGTTATTTTATAATAAATTATATTTGTATACTTGCAATTGTATTAGCTTTCTGTTAATTTTTATAAATTTTAAAATTTAATTTTAAGGTTTTGAAAGAGAGATAACGCGCATAAAATTATGAATTTTATTTAATATCAACTAAATATTTAAAAATTGTTTAAAAAGAAATGTTTGTATATTCGAATAAAATATATATGTATACATCACATTTCACTTGAAAAATGTTTCTTTGGTATATGCAGTTATAATTTACTGTGTTGCAAAAATCGCGAGCTTGGAAGCGCGACATTCAGCGAGTTGAATCGAGAGTGAGTCGAGAAAGCGCAATTCATAAAAGCATTAAAGTTTGCGTAACTAAAATGTTCGTTCAGCTAAGCGAAACAGGTGCTCGATAGTTAAATAAATTCACTTAATTGAGATCAGGTTGCAAATTATGTTAAAATATTTGTATTAAAACAGTTTAAAAATATAATTGTTATTTTAAAATTTGAATTATATTTTTATTGTGTCGTACATTAAAGATTTAAGAGAAAATATATGAAAGTTTAGATTAAAATTTTTAATTTTTAATTAGATCAAATTTCATTTGTGCGTAAATGCATATATATATATATATATATATATATATATATATATAATAATAATTAAGCTAGATTTTATATAATAGTAATTTATATATAATTCTCAAATCCTATAAATTATTATAAAAAAATTTTATTTTGCGCAAGATATCGCAACAAAAAACGCATAAATATTTTCACGTTGTGAGATAAAAACATGTGGTAAACAACGGGACATTACGCATATTTAAATTATCTTAATTGTTATTAAAAAGATTTAAATTCAAATAAAAGATATATAAGTATATATATATATATATATATATATATTAGTGTCAAACATTCTGCTTCAAACTATCTGTTAATTCGTGAGCATTTCGCTCGAATATCACCGACTCGTCCAATTGATAATAAAGTTTGACATACACTTGAGATATATTCTCATTTTCTGAGAAAATCTCTCCGTCATCGGTAGCAGGATTTTCAAATATACATTGAATGGAAGAAGAGCAAAATAAGTACGAACCTCTTTCTTCGATGACGTCCCCTCCATCGGCGTACATCACCATAAAGAGCAGGTAAATTCCGAGAATCTTGGCCGGCGCCATCCCGAGTCCTCGTGATCCAGAGATGTCGAGGAAACTCCAGGCACTCTCACAACAATCGGCGACGCATATCCACTGCACCACCACTGCACTCGCCACCGTCAACCGTGCGAACCCCTTAAACTCCGCGTCTTCTCGACGACGATATTCGTTATTTTCACATTTAGCGATCGCGACACGATAACTGTTCCGCACTTGAGATGACGACGCAAAATCACGATGTTTTCAAATTACCTTTCGCGTCATAAAATAATCAGAGTTTCAAATTCGACTCACAATCAAAACGCGCTCAATCATTCGTATATGGTTCCTGAATACGCGATAAAATTCCTCTTAATTTCGATCTTCCGAGCTTCTTTGTGATATTTCGGAGCACGTGCAATATCAACACACGTGGTGTTTGTTTTGAAGGTGGTTCAACCTTTCCCGATGAGATGACCGACGATATAACGACTGTCGCAAAGCACCGTGCTTCGAAAGCGCGAACACACTTTATCGCATTAATGATTGAGACAAAGGGGATAACGTATTCAATGTTTTTGGCGACGTAAGGGATTTAGCCGGATCAGAGTTACGCGGAGGAATTTTTCTCGACCGTTTTTCTTCTCCCGAATGTTTATAACGTGCGCGCGAACCTACTCCCACGCCGGTCGCGTCAAGAATACGCGCGCTCGATCTAAGATGACCCGCGTGCCTCTAGTTGGCGCGGCGCTCACGTAGACTCACGAACCCGGCCGAAGATTGCCGAAGATGGCCGCGCGAGTCGCACTCGACATCGGTGTTTGTAAACAACGGATCTCGGTACAATAAAGTTTTATTATTGTCGCGAATAATTTATGAGCAGATTCCTGCCTAGCAGCGAGAAATGAGATCAAAACTATCCGATAAATAAATAATTTTATTAGAATTTCAACGAAAATCTTTCGCAGCGAACACGCGCGATCGAGATGTACAGTAATTGAATCTAACATGATTACTCTGAATTCGAATGCACGCGCTGCTGATTAGGATGCAAATTGAATTACGAAATCCATTATCAGAGTGTCTCGTGTGGAGGAGATAAATATAAAAATAATTTGATATAAATGTCAACGTATGAAAATAATAGACTTTAAAAATATAAATTTTGAATTACTATTCTTCACAATTTTTTTTTCTATATAAATCAATTAATTTTAGATTTTAAGATACTCTACTATCATTAATAGTTACAATTTTTCTTAAGGATATAATTAAATAATTTTAAATATATAAATATTTAGAGAAATAAATCATCTTGTAAATTTTGTTTTCTTTTTATAGTAAAAATGCAAGAAAATCTAGATACGGTACAAATGTGCAGTGATGTAATGAACGCGCATCATTGATTGTCTAGAATTATATCGATCTCTCTGGATCACCAGAACTCCGGATGGCGCTGGCTAAGATTCTCGAAATTTTCGTGATTCTTATGATAATGTACACCGATCGAGCAAACGTCATTCTGGAAATAGATTCGTACATTTTGCTTTAATAAAAAGTTCTGGAATATATAAGAGGTAATGTTTATCTTAAATATTTTATATTTGAGATGGATACACTATATAATTTTTAGTAGAATTTTTACAGTCTAGTTTCTATAATTTTTGTAATGCTCTTTTATATTGATAAAAAAATATATAAAAGTTGGTAAAAGTTGACAATTAATATAATATATATGCGCGATAAAAAGAGTTAAAAAAAGTATGCGGAAGATATTTTTCTCCCAAAGGAAAGAGAGAACGGATGTGCGTGTACAGCCCTGTCAATTCCACGAACACGTTAGTCGTTTTATCGTTGCAAAAATTGTCGAGAAGACTGGTTTCTTGTCGCCAATGCACGCATGTACAATGTATACGTATGCGATCGCGTCCCAAAGAAATTCCGTAAAAGAGAAACAGTGAACAAGGAGTAAGCTATATATTCTTTGTGCTATATATTTTCTTTTTTATTTGCAAAAGCTTCTCATGCAATTCTTATTTATTTTTTGATTTAACCATTTTTTTCCCTCTTACGTATGTTTCTCTTATTATTTATAATAAAAGCATTTTTATTTAATAAAACAATTGCATTTGGGCTTAGATATTGCATTTTATAATTAGGTTCAATTTATTAAATTATTTTTATGCAGTTTTTTGGAATATTTCTGGTATTAATTTTGTCATAATGTGATGTAGATAACCGTTGCTGATAACCGCTGCTTTCACAATTAAATTATTAAATAGAATAATATAAATAATATTTAATATATTATTTATATTATATTTAACATTAATTGATTTTAATATAAAGAAATAATATTTATACTTTTTTTAGAATTTATTTGTTGCATCAGAATAAATTAAACTATTTTTCTTTACAATTTTTTTATATAATTTATTATTTATTATTATAAATATTTATATATCATTATTTTATACCTATAATCTTATAAAGCAACAGTTTTTTTTTTAGAGAAATTACTATTGTTTGAACGCATTATAAATCATTAGAATTCTGCAAAGTTTTCTTGATAGAAAACAATCGGTTATACACTATTGGAGTCTGTCAAAGCAAACAAGCAGATTTATTACATTGCATTATTGTGCAACATAATTGAAATTTAAGTGATATATATTTCTAATCTATTATTATTTATATTATTTATTAGAACCTTTTTATTTTTATTGTTTAAATCTATCGAGTTTTCTATATCCACAATAAAATAATTATATAAATAAATAAGGCATTCTATGCATACATGACCTATCGTCTTTCGTCATTTATCGTTAGATGATTGATTATTTGACTTAATTGCTCAGAATTGTGCATCATCGATTAGAATAATATTGCATATATCACATTGTCGCATATATCACATTGTCGATGAAAATAATTAATAAGTGTGTAAATCAAATTATTCCAAGATTTTAGTGATTTTATCGCATCAATTTTAATTAAAATGTTTTTCTCTGATTTCTCTGATAATAAAATGCCGCCTAACATGCGTTCCTAGAGTATAACGATCGTCATAAAAATACAGATGGCTTCATTATACGTTTGCCATTCATTTCTCTTCTTCCCTTTTCGAATCATATTCTCCCCGAAGCAACGATTCCCAAGTGGAATCCGGAAGGCAGGAACAGCATATTTTTCTCTTTTTTTTTGTCTGTCTCGGCTTTTTTTCCACTCATGTAAGAGAAGCAAATGTGTGAATTTCGTAATGAATCTTACATGTAAACATAACAGACATGCCTAAATAATTTATTATATATCGTTAAGACATCTTGCATTTTAATAAATATCCGAACAAAATATAATACTTTTTCATTACTTTTTACACAATACATAATGTTTTTTGTATTATGGGATAATTAAAATCAGTAAAGAATTTTTAGAGAAATATAATTTTATATATACATATAATTAATTTTTGGTCGAAATATTTTGTATGTAGCGAATTTTCGACGTATGATAAGTTATCCTTTATTTACTTTTTTTTATTATGTTATTATGTCCGCCGAGGACGAATATCAAAACGTGCTCTCGTGTAATTGGTCTCTTTGAAAGGATTTGATTATATTTTACTGTGCAAATAAAAACAATATATACTAGAGATGATTTCTCAGTATAATTTTCTCTTTTCCTCGTATTCCGCTCACAAGTATATAATTTAAGAGAGAGCTTATATTTTTTAATAATTAATTTTAGCAATTACTTAATTTTTATCTTATTTTACTTATATTCTACTCTTTTTTTAGTACTCTTATTTCTACTTATTTTTAGTTTTTATAAATTACATTTTTTATTTCAAAATTTAATTTAAAATAAATTTAAAATGATCTAAAAGTTCAAGATGCGTTTGCGGAATTTTAAACTTTTATAACATTGAAATAAATATTTAGCACACGTTGTTTGATTACTATAAATTTCGCAAAGTACAAAAAGATGTGTATCATAAATTTGACATCATAATTTTTTATTGACTAAAAAAAATGTAAAATATTTTATGCATTTGATAATTCTTATTATTCATATAAAATGCCTTTTATCGAAGTAGGTGGAATAAAAGAAGTTGTTAAACAATTTTATTATTTTTTCTTTCCGTTTATTATAAATAACAAGATGCATATTCGGTGCGCACGTGTCTCATTTAACTCTTGTATAATATATTTATATATATTTATATGTTAATCAAGCTCCAGAACTAATTTTATTTCGCTTACTGTATTATATCTTATTTATGCTGAGTGAGATTAATACATCTCGCTACAATCTGTTGCGCGATGCCGCGTGGAAAATTAAAAATTTCACTCGAGAATGAACTTTGCGCGTTATGCGGCGAAGGAAAACCGTGTTATCTTCGCGCGAGGTAGAAGTGGATGTCGAAAATCTATCTGCTGTCTCGATCATGCTGAATAATTTTTTTAAACCCTTCGAAATTAACGGCATTATCGCGTCTCCCTCTGAGCGCTATTCTTTGTCATTGATCGCGCCAATTAATATGCAGATATAAATCTGAATAGATCTTTTCGACGTTGAAAAATTGTTTAAAAATTTATCCGTATTGATATGCGCGTGTCTCACGAGTAATTTCCATGAATACAAAGATTAAAATCGTAAATTAAGGTCGATCAGTTAACAAACAATTTGATGATATTGCTTATTGCGGACTCGGCCGATATGTCTAATTAAATTTAACAATACAATCGATGTACAGAGATTCAACAAATTCGTTGTCTTGAGCATCGAGATAATTCGTGCCACGTGTCTGTGAAGAAATTTCTCTGTGTGGAAACGAAGAGATTAACAGTGGAGTGTTCTTTAAAGCTACATTATAGCATCCGCATTAGCAACGATTAATGCGTGCATTTCCTCAATTATTTTGTATCGAGCTTCGCAATTCTAATGCTATGCTCTCGACTATCATTGTCTCAATTTGCAATCTAAATAATGCGACGTGTGTGTGTAGATATATATAATTTCTATTATATATTTTTATAAATTTTTTTTTTTTTATATGAAACGATTAGATCTTCTGCCTCTCGAGATGTTTGCTATTTTGACTTCCTTCGTCGTTCCCGCGCATTTTTTATCGTATTATACACATACTTGCCGCGAAATAAGAAAAAGGATTTGTAACTCGCTGTTTCGATATGCACGTTATATCAATGATATTTATACATGTTTTAAATTGGCAAATTTCCAAACATTTTCATAGAGAATCTGTTTGACGTAATGTTATATATAAAAAACAGATTTAATTTAACATTATTTTTATCATCAAATTTCTGGTTATTTATTTTCCTTTCTCGATTTAAAATATATTTGACAGAGTTTGTCGATTACTCTTAATTAAATCAATCATTAAAAAATTGCGTTAGAAAAAGATATGATGATGCCGATTATCGCATCGTGAACGTGATGCTTTGAGAAAAAACGCGCGAAAAATAGAGAATTTTGGAGGATGCGCTAGAATCACATACATATATAGAAAATTAAATACGATCAAACTTTTGAAAGTTACGTACGACATCTTATAGCAGGCACGTCTTAATATATCACGCTACAGGCTCAAGCAAGCTCGGTAAAGATACCGAGCTTGACGTTACTTCTTGTTACAATTAATTACGTATTTCCCTCTCTTTTTATATCTTTTAAATATGCATTCGTATATATGCGTTCTCTCTTTCTCATACGTTTTCTCTTTCTCATCAATCTCTTTTTTTTTTATCAAAAAGAGGCGAATGGTGCGTAAACGCAAATAAACAAACAATATCTCATCTTTAAGAAGACAGAAATTGTGTAAATTTTCTGATATATATTTTCTTTTAAAGATAATATCAGTGATAGAGAAACATTGAATCTTGTACGACAAAGCTGCCATGTCTTGTAAAAAGATTGCCAAAAGTTGACTTTTTAATTTAAACTCCATCGATTTCTGTATATTAAACTCAGAAAAGAAAGAACATATAAGCAATTTTATTGAAAGTACCTGATCTGTTTTGTAATACTAATCTCATAATCGATTATATTGATTCTGTAACGTATATTTATTATCAATTTTGGAGAGAGAGATTCTTATTATATTTCAAAATTTTAAATTAAATTTATTTGTATATAAAATAACGAAAAAAATATTGTAATTATAAAATTCAAGATTGATTCTTTATGATTACAAACCGTATTGAGTAAATAAAGCGCATAAGATGCTTAAATGCTTTTCTTAAAATATAACAAAAAAAAAGTAGTTTTATTTTTACATATTATTAGCAAATAAAACTAATAAAACTCTTTCGCGAATTGGCTTTTAATATATGGAGAGTAGATTTGTATTTCTATTAATTTAATCCGCAATATGCGGATATTCTTTAACATTACATATTGCAGATATAGACTAAACTTATTTAAGGTTATTGTGTTAAGAAGCTATCTGCAACTTGTTAAAAAAGTTGCTGCTAGTTTGTCATACTTAATATGATTTTTTCTTGTCATAAACATGAAAAGCGAATGTACACGTTTCTCTATGATGCCTTGCTGTCATACATGTTCAATATTTTGTGACGTTATTTAATACTTTTCTGATATTCATTCACAACTTACATAGTGAATCGTTTTCCTCAAAATTATAATTTACGTGCGAGTTTTTTTCGCATCTTAAATCATTTCATTTTTTTATGCTTCTTAAATAAACTTTTTGTCACTGTATTTAATTTACATTTTTGGAAAGTTGATTAATCGTGACTCTGTTTGTGTTAACGTATACTCATGTATATAGAAATATATTTCTAAATGTTAAACAATTTTTAAAATTTGGGCAATAATATTAAAATATTAAAATATCTATAGAGAAAAAGGAGAAAATGTTCTTTAAAACTTTTAAAAATATTTTCTCGTCAAGAAGAAACTTAACAGATCAGCTACATAAAAAATTAATAAAGCTAATATATTTCGAGATTCATGAATTTGAAACAAAAGTTTATGAAAATAAAAATTTTCATTTTATTTAAAGATTTTACAGGGTAAATCTTTACTTAAACTTACAAATTAATTATTAATTTTATATTCAAAAAAGCTAAAAGTATATTTTACGCAAGGTCAAATTCATGATTCTTGAAATGTATTAGAGGTTTGATATAGCTGATTCATTTATATTTTTTTAAAAAAACGTTTAAACAAACAATTAATTATAAATCCATTAAAATAATTGCAAAACATAATTTTAGCTAACAAAAGGTGAACGATGCTGTAAGAAGTTGATGGGCACCGTTCGTTGAATTTCTTAAAAATAAAATTCAACGCATGTTTGATCGTACAACCTGGAAATAACATTATTTTCTTATTTATCCTTAATAAATCGATATTCTTAGCAACATCGCACAAGTGTAATAGATAAAACATCTGAATGTCTCTTAAATATAGTAAATTCCTTTGTTAAAGCTTTTAACTTATAATTATTTAGAATTAAACATTTATTACGCACGCGTATGGTCGATCTAGCGCAAATCGCGATTAAAATAAATGTCGTGCCGACATAAGCTCCGAAAAAGGAATCAACGATTAGTACCGCGAAGGATCGTTGCCCGACGAAACCTTTCTAAGTTGTCGATATCAATCAAGTTGCATTATCCTCCGATTATGTTTATTTGCGTAACGAAAATCATGATAATGATGAAATTCAGCGATTAACATTTAACAGACGACTGCCTCCGATATCGGATTCTCCGTGATGTGTATGGTCGCGGTAGGCCAGTCGATCTTCTTGCTGCAAATGTGATTCAATCCTTCTAACGATGCCAGTCGGTAGTCAGCCATTTTTAACGGCGACAGCGGGGCCACTGTAAAAAAAAAGATAAGAGAAAGATAATATCCTCGACTTCATATTTTCATTGTTAATTTCGCCTTGAAGAGGTTGTAACGCGCATATAATTCCGTTCGTTCGTTCAAATTTTGTCACATAGAAAATCGCCGAACGAAGGATATAAATAAAAGGAAGCGTACATGCAAAATAAAAAAAGAAAATCAGATGTACTGTTGATAGACTGTTGTGTGCGCATAGCGAGACATTGTGAATTTGCATGAATTGTTCACTATTCTATATTGCCCAGGTGCGAGATTGCTTCGTTTTGTCTTTCGGTTGTTTTTTAAAAAAATACAAATTTACAAAAAAAAAAAAAAAAAAAGAGCTCTAATATGAATGTGTGCTGTTGTAACAAATGAGTTGGTCTCTTCTTCTTTTTCTTTATTTATGTAAAGTGAATACTTTAATTTGGATCACCTGTATCACAGAGTGTAGCGCAACAGGTAGGTCCCTGTTAATATTGTAAATCGTATAGTACGTTGCTATCGACTATCGAGGACTATAAAACAGAAGACAAGACTCAGTTGATAAGACCGATTTAGTATAAATTATTTCACCGGGCATTGAAAATATTCTTTGTGCATTTAAATCTTTTCGTCTGAAATTATTTTTAAAGCATCTAAAAAAATTTATGTAAATGTTTACATAAAACAAAATAAGTACAAAGAGTCTAGAGTATAGAGATGCGAAATAAGTATAGGAATAAAATAATATTTATATGTCAAGATGTACGAAAAAATTTAACCAGGCGATTGTTATAAATTCTTTTCATTTTTTTCACCACCAATATCGTTAAGATCAGTGCAATGTTAGGAGAATTATTAAAGTGGTTAGTTGAAATTAGTTTTTCTTGGCGCGCGCGCACGCGCGCGAGAATCTCCAGGGTCCGAGGTAGCCCAAGATATATCATTTTCTCAGTTAGTATCTTTTATACCTTCCGAAAAAAAGTTTAAATTCCGACTTACTTAACATATAGACGTGGCCTAATTGACCAACTGCGCGCTCGACTCTCCTTGCGGCCCTCAATTCCTAATTACAATTACCTTCGGGTGTTGTCGGCTTCACGGGCTTCCGCGGGGATCTCACCACTAAAACGTATAAAGAAAACGAATTCTCTTTAAAAATTGTCAATGACATTAAATTGTAACATTGTTACATAGCGCACTGAATTCGTAATTGCTACTTTTAAAGCATTTCTCGTGCGCAACATTGATAAACCATTTGCTTTTAAAAGCGGCGAGTGAAATACAGCAAAAAATAACAGTGCAACAATGAATTTACTTAAAATATTGCTGCAAAACTGTGTTTGTTGTAATATGCAAAATTAATTTATAATTTTTATTGTCTCTCGACTCAGATTTACATATATTGACGTCGAATAAAATTGATAATTATAATTTTCGTGATTAGCAAATAATCTTATTAATAAATAAATAAATTTTTTTACTTTAATTAATTTTAATCAATTTTAATCAATTAATCGAGAAGCATTTAATAGCCTAAACAATTTTTATTATCTTATAAATGGTGTTTAATTTTATATAATATTAAATTAAAAATATTTGCTAGTACATGAAATAAATCTGAGTCATTTTTAGACAATAGCAAAATCAAAATGAGGAATGCTCATTAGTTTTAATTATTAATGCAACTTTATCTTATTCTATAAGCGCATTGTCTTAATTGCAGGCCTTAGCATTTGAAATTGTCCAAAAAGAAAGAAAAAAGAAAATAACAAAGAAGCCGAAACTAATCACGCTACTATTCAGCGAGAGAAATTGTTGTAATATATACATACCACTCGATCGATCCGAGACGCGTGGGAAATAAAGGCGCAAGTCGATGAACATGTATAATACTTTTTCTTTCTTATTTTGCCTTATTTCTTTTTTTTTTTTTTTTTTTTTTTTTTAACAATTTAAGAGTATGTTAGCGAAATTCACAGACGAATTTAATGCAACTCTTTTTTATTTTTTATTTATCAAGTCGAGCCAGTGGCTTTTCAACGAATAGAGGTACATGTTCGAACACGTATTTGAATCCTCGGTGTAATCAGGTAGCTTCCACTATTCGTTTTTTAGCACAGAGATAAAGCAGGTTTATTTATCAAGTTATAGATTAGTAGTTTGATAATTGAGAACACACAGTATCGAGACCCTGTTACACCACAATTCAATTACGTAAATATTACGCCACTTGTACAACATGGAAATTCTACTTGTATAATAGCGACGATTTGCATAATAACAATAGTTAACAATGATGACGATGATAGAATCAACAGATTTGTTCAACGCGACAACTTGAATTATTTCATTCGTAATTATTCGCCATATAAATTATTTTAACTTTATTACTGATCACAGTTAAAGAAAGTTAAAAGCAAAGATATGACAGAAATAATTGCAAAAATCTATAATCAGATCTTAAAGTACATACTTTATCTATATCGAGTTGTGAGAAAGCAGTGTTCTGTGATTGGTTCTAGTGTTTATGTGATTAAAAAGCTAAACAAAAGATAGACCTGATTCAATTGAAAAGAATATTATTTAATTGTTAAGTTACGAAAATATATAAATTATGTAAGTATACGATTTTTGTATTTATATAAATATATAAGCACAGTATATATTGTGTGTGTATTCTATAGCAGAAAGGTACTTTCTATAATTTAACACATGTGTGTGCAATATTGTCATAAAAAGAACTTGAGATCTTAAAATTCTAAAACGTTTACTTAA
>JBCAUJ010000001.1:13203100-13216896 GCA_038406275.1 Cataglyphis albicans
CTATAATTTAACACATGTGTGTGCAATATTGTCATAAAAAGAACTTGAGATCTTAAAATTCTAAAACGTTTACTTAACAGCAACTATTTCATAAAGTTTTGATTTAATGTTATGTGTACTTAAAAAAAAAAACATGCATTTAAATATTATAGAAATGCAGAAAAATTTTTCTCAGTATTTTTGAAAACTAAATTATTCAAATAATTTAATTAATTTATAAGCATAATTTTTTTGTTTGAATTTGATATTCAAATGAAACCAGATAATTTATAATATATTAACGATAGGAATATCTGACGTTTAGATTATTTATACAGTATCTATCATTAAAAGAAAATGTAATCGGCCCAAAAGTATATCTATCTAAAGAATATTTTAGTATATAAAGTATTTGTAATATAGGCCAAATTTTTGTAATGGATAGTGACAGAATGCAGCAGTCGATAAGAGTGAATTCAATGTACGCACGTGAACGAAATGATCGGACGATTAAAATTTCTTCTTTTTTCATTTCGACGTTTAGTAGTGCGAAAGATGACGTGATCACTTGCAAAGCCTTGGAAAATTTGTTCTTTTTTTTTTGAGCATTATTATTTACAATCATTTGTCAACAAATTGGCCGCAATTCCTTTTTTTTCTGTTTTGTTTTACGTCTATATCTCATTGATTACGAAAAAATATATTTCTATATTTATTTCTACCGAAATATCTTGCGTCATTTACTGACACAAATATTATAGCTGGTTGGCAGTAATTACCGACACGTTTCACACTTCCGCTTGCAAGCGATCACGAGATATTTTTTTATGAAAGTCGACGACGCGTACACGAATTGTTTATATCAATAAAAATCAATGAAAATTGTCGATTGTTAGTTTGGTGATTAGTTTTGAAAATGTAGTTCGCGCGAAAACGCTCACTTACCATATCCTTCGCCCTGGAGAAATAGTCGGAATGCCTCGCTGACTTTACCCGGCTGTTCTTCCAATACCATACCGCAATCCGATATCTAAAAGACAGGATATAATCTATTACTTGTCATTCATAAAATAAAGATTAATCTGAGTTGCGAAAGTCCCTTTTGTTAATAAATTCCGGAGTTCATCATTCATAGTTATATGACATACTTATGGGATTTATTCAAATTTAATAAAAGTTTATTGCGTGTTAGACAGTAATTACACGATTGCTTACGTGCTCTCTGCGAATACTAAACATTTATTTATCACAAATCTTGCTTTTGTATACCGAATGATTTAATCTGTAAAATGTCTCTTCTCAGGCATTTAATGACATATTGCTTAATGAAGAAGCTTACCTTCATCCAAGAGCTATTTGTTGGATCCAAGCGCCCATTTAACGTTACGGTGTCGTCGACGTGAGGGCTTAGAGCACCCGTGATATTCATCACCGGTACACTAAGCGTCAATCCTTCCTTCTTACGCATTGGGTCCAGCTCCCTCGTTATATTCAAATCCGTGCGACGAAGGTAACTGTCGATGAATAATGCGAGATTCGTTGGGTTCACGCGACGCTCAAAGTAATTCTTATATACTTGAACCAAATCATGATTCCGCTCTTCGGTCCCCTGTAAAATTATATCGGTTTTAATATACGCTACGTATTGCAGATATTTTTTAAATAATGTTATTTAATCTATAATATGACAAGCATTAAAAATTTAATTTTTATCATCATTATGATTTATATGCTCATTTGTAACGCAAAAAATAAACTGGAATTATATTCTTGAATTTATATATTTTATTATCTCTCTTTATAGTTGTAATATATATTACAACTATAAAAATAATCGATAAAGAGATAAATATTTTTCTAAAAGCTTCTTTTCTTTTAAGTATCACAAACAAATTATTACGAATAATTATTCGATTAATTACAATAAGAAAATTATTTATAAATACCAATTTGTCTTTTAAAAATTTTATTTCTCTTCGTATATTTTAACTTTATTACTATTTGAATTCCTTACTGATTTTGCATAGACAATTAACTGCTATTTAGACAGAAAAAATCCGAAATATTTCTGCTCTGTTAAATAAAGCGCATCGATATTACGTGGCACAAATTCGTTAATAATATATGAAATCATTGTCGTATATTTGGCTCACTAATGACATAGGTGAAATTTTTTTATCATAAAGTCATCAGCCGGCATTAAATTTGCGTCTGCACGCGAGTTTGTAATCAAAGTTTGTAATCCATCTTTTCACCTGCTATATTACATCTGCCGAAGAATTTCGAAGTCTCAGTGAATCGAAAAGCGCATTGTGCACTCACAATCCGGTTTTTTCGCGAAGCAGTATAGTGTGGTAAAAACAACCGAGAAAACCTCTCATTAATGTCGGATGGTTGCGAAAGAAATGGAACAAAATGATAGGGCAAAGTTAAGGAAGGATCGACGTTGCAACCAACTTTGTTTAAAAATTATGTTTTTTTATTTCGAATAATGTTGGCCAAGTTTCATAACGTTCCGATTCGTTAATATAGTCGCTTCATTAACCTTCAAGGTTTAAATCTCATGTATCACGCGCTGGAAGGCCATTTTTTATTTTTCTTATAATAATGTTAAAAATACGACATGCTTATAGTGAAACAATTGATTTATGTAATATAATAAGTAATATCATAATTAGTGAGTCATAATTATTACTGAGTTATATAAAAAATGCATTTTCTTTTTGCGAATTAATTAAGTTAATAATATCATCAAGAAACTTGTACTTTGTATTAATTTAATTGCTATATTTTTATTCTTAATTATTTCATTACGTTCCGATTCGCTAATATAATCACTTCATTACTTTTCAAAGTTTAAATCTCATGTATCACGCGCTGGAAGGTCATTTTTTGTTTTTTTTTTTTTATAATAATGTTAAAAATACGACATGCTTATAGTGAAACAATTGATTTATGTAATATAATAAGTAATATCATAATTATTAGTGAGTCACGATTATTATAATATTATGAGTTATATAAAAAATGCATTTCCTTTTTGCGAATTAATTAAGTTAATAATATCATCAAAAAACTTGTATTAATTTAATTACTATATTTTTATTCTAAATTATTTAAAAATTATTAAAAAATTAAAAAATTTTTATTTAAAACTGCATAATTAAAAAACATAGCTTGCTGGCTATATACGTTGTAAACATATTTCTTGCAAAAAAGTTGATGCATCTTATTATTTTTATATTTGCTTCTTCAAAGGTTAGAGGTTGTCTTTGAACGCAATAATCTTCTCACGTTGTATAATAGCGATAGCAAAACTGTCAGTTTAATCTCTAGTTTAGTTTCCATGGAGATCGAGCCTTTGGAAGCTTAAGCTTCGTCGTCGATAATTCATCTTGCGCTCGCGCTTGAACGCTAACTGGGTTGACATTATTTTGCGCCTCATAAGAACCTTAGGCGGTTTATTAGTTTCATAGAGTATAATCTTGTCCGGAACACAATTAACTCTTATAAAAGAGGAAGAGAGTTTATATGAAATATGTTTATATTATCCGCGTAGGCAAATATTAATTAAAGCTGGATATTTAATGTGACAAAATATTTTATAATGCTATAAATGTGCAGTATAAATTAAATAAAAAAAAAAAATATATATATATATATAACAATAAAAAAAATGTGTTACAATTTTTACTTATTCTTTTGTATTAAAAATATATACAAACATAACGAGACCCGCGATAACAAATTTAAGTATAAGTGATTGTCAATATTAACAATTTGCTATTTAAATTTACGATAAATTCATTTATTAAAAATTTGCTTTGACAGATTTAATATTAATTTCATATCAAATTATTTTAATAATATTTAATATAATTATAATTATAATTATAGTAAATCTTTCATAATGGTATTTTTACAACTGTTGTATTGGTTACTATTAAACCGTAATCTCAAATTTAAATTTATAATATTATATTCTTACCCTGCCGAAATGATGCCACATCAGATAATCAAGAACACCTTGCGTCATGCCCTGCGATCTCAGGTGGCGCACGTTCAATTTTTGATAACCCCATTCGATCCATCCTGCCTGCGTGGATACGCAGTTTATCAGACACAGTGCATTTACTTTCTCCGGATGAGCAAGTGCAAATCTTGCCAGAATATTGGCGCCGGCACCGACCCCAAAACCAATTACGGATTTTATGCCAAAATGGCCGAGAATGAAGAGCAGCTGTTCGGCAAGCTCTTCCATGGACGGATAAGTGTAACTGAAATGTATATAAAAAATTCTCTGTTCAGAAATTATTCACGATGTTTTACTTTAATAATAATTATATGACGCCTAAACAGAGTATGCAGAATAACTATTTAAATTGCAAATTTAACTTTCGCGAATAGATGTTAAAAGAAGTTTCGTTAAAAATATTGAATAAATTAGTGAATATTGATAAATCTTTACACTATTAAATATACTTTCTTTGTTATATTTGTTACTCGTTAGAAATAAATTAAAAAAACTTTTAAATCTATTAATGTTTCTGCAAATATGCAGACATAAAAATATTTTTAATTTATAACATTGCGTTCAAAAATTACTGCAATCAACATAATATCATGATAAATTACATTAAATAATATTTCAAACAATAAATATTAAAACAATTTTTCAAAAATATTTATCGTGTAATACACTGATTTTATATTATTGATAATACTTATTTTTACAAATCCTGCAAATAATGTAAATTCAACCATGATATTTATCATAACGATATATAACTTGAATAACTTGATATAAAAATTGATTAATTATAACATTGTATTATATTAATAATATAACATACATTATTAATCAGTAAGTGTCGTTTTTTTTAGACAAATCAATGTTAACAAAAAAAATATATTGATATATAAAGCTTATACATCCTTTAGAAATTTGGCACGCAAGACAAAACTTTCGCATGCAAATCTGCATTGCGGTTTAAATTATTTTATATAACTCGATGCTTAATTCAATGTATGTTTATGTAAATATAAATCTTTATTACTTAAGATCGATATAATCAATTGTATTCAAAAAAAGATTCCTAATCCAGAGATATTAAGTTACACACAGTTTATTTCTATAAATTATTATTTACTCTTAAAAGTTATAAATTTCTAGTTAAATAAATTGATATAATTATTTTATGATTATAGATTTTATGATTATATTTTATAATTATTACTTTATTTAAATTCTAAGTATATTAATAATTCTAAGTATATTAATATATCACACATTTTACATATTTGTTTAATTTAAACATAATAATTTATTTGAAAAAGACTAGGATCATGATTTGTCGAGTTTATTTATCGTATCTCAATTATATCTTGGTTTTATTTAAAATAATAGATTAAAAGGAAGAATTATATATATATATATATATATATATATATATATATCTAGAAAAGATCAAGGCTTAATTAGAGGCTTATAAATATGTATCAAAAGTTCTCTAATTATTAATTAAAATTTTTTGTGATTTTTAATAAAGCAAAAAAATTCTCGTTTTAATTATTGTGTGAAGAAAACTATGAAATCTTTATGTGTGCGTATGCATGTATATGAGATTACCGCGGTGCTAATTGTATAAATTTATTGTAGAGTGCTTTGCTTTAATAATCGGTAAATAACTAATTTTTCTCTTTGTTCATTATTTAAAAAATCAACTTACTCTTCGGGTAGCGTCGGCGCGCCTTCCTCTTGTCCGGGTGCGTTTACGTGATATACGCAAAAGTTTTCGAGTAAAACACGCATGTCGATGTAATTGAAGAATGCCTGGAAGCTCGAAATGTCTGAAAAAAATAATTTTCATATATTAAAAACATATTAGATACATTATTAATATATTATACATATACTTTGAAGAGAAAACATCATAATAATAATAAAAAATTTATTTAAAGAAATGTTATTATAACTGGCATTAAAATATTACATAGTTCTATATTACTTTAATAAACTAATTTATAAACATTTTAATTATAAATTGCGTACAGTTAAGGCCTAGATCGTGATAAGTGAGGATAGCTGGTTTTGCTCGATTTCCTTGCACCGCTACCAGCAAACTTCCCTTGTCGGTCTCCACCCTTTCTTCCCGCACAGAGCCGTCATCTCTAGAGAGATATCTCAATGCCGGAAATTGCAACTGAATGTTCTTCAGCTCAATGTCATCCATGCTATCGGAAGGCATCGTGCTGCGCATAAAAAAAAAAATCATTTAATTATTGGCATCGTGACCAAGAAAAACGGTCCAATATTCCTGACGTGGCTTCCAATTGATGATGAATAAAATTTTGGGAACAATCTAAAATTTCCTCTCCGAGGAAATTTGTCGTTAGCGAGTTTTTTCTTCATATTACATAAAGATATAACTGACTAGTTAAATTTAGTTTATAAAATACCTCATCTTTTCTTCTATTTTTAAGTTGAATATCCTTGGCTGTTGAAAAAATGAACTAAATAATTCAGGCTCTACATCTAATATATATTAATAGATAAAATTCATATATATCTATTTACAAATGCAGCATTTTTAGATTTTATACCTATTATAATAGCAATTTTGTATCAAATAAATATGATACGTTTTTTTCAAATAATATTATAATGCGTGCTTTTTTTTCTGTTATATCTCTATTGTATGATTTTATAATTTTACAGTTTTTTATAATTTCAATATAATTGTAAATCTGCATCTGAGTGTAATGCGACTCATGTTGCGTAAAAAATGTTTTTTTTTTTTTTTTTTTTTTCATAGCTTTATTTACAAGAAGTTCATTAGTGAAAAACATGCGCAGTAACATAATTACTGCTGTAGACTCAAAAGTGTGTAGGAATTTTTCCATCAACTGTTTTTATCAACTTTTCAAATATGTGTAGATAATAGAAACTAATTAATACTTTTTAATGTTAAGTGAACGTTTAAACTTTTCCACTAAACAATAATTTTATCAAACTCTAACGCTCATTATATGTTTTTAAAGTTTGATTCCAACGATTTACGATGCAAAGAGAACAACTTGTAGCAATTAGCGCTCACGCAAGTCATTGCTAAGGTTATTATTACTATTTTGCATAATAGATCGCAGCGTACAGAATTACTCATTAATGAGTCAGTAATGAATTTCATTAACGTGTTATTCCAGAAAAAAATAATAGATAAGAACAAACAAACAGATAAAATAATAATGCTCTGTTGCCTGTAGGCTAAAATCTTCTTGACCAACGCGACCGCGTCTCCAATTTCGCCGATGAATAAGAATTACGAAGGTTCACTCAAGATAATATGATTGTTTTCGTGCCCATAATTGCGTCGTGTTGCAAGAAAAAACTGGAATGTGTTGTATGTTAACCTTGCTTCTCTTAATATAGTAATTACAGCCTCAAAAAGAAAAAAAAAAGGTTTTAAAATCTTTTCCTGCAAATGCCTTTTAAAATATTTTAATTAATTTTTTTCTATTATATTTAATAATTATTTTTGTAATGAAACAAATAAAATTATATCCTTTTTACGGAATACGATTGGCAATATTATTTATTTATTCGCGAGAGTTAAAAAGTTGATCGTATAAAATTTGCCAATTTTTTATTTCGCCATGATTGTCTGACAACTTGCGTTACGTCAAGATAGATAAATTTTCTCAAGTAAACACGTGGTGTCTTCGTGAAATATGCAAAATGTCACTCAAAATGTTAAACGTGACTTTTTTATCGATTTATGTGTCAGCAATCGAAATAAATGATTGAACAAACTCTCAAAATTCCTCTCATCAATCTATATAAATAAGTTTTCACGTGCTCCAACTTAACTTTATGTGCGCAGATACTTATTATGTCAATTAATTTCGCTGAATATGAGTTAATTAAACTTCTGATCCGGTAACTCGGAAAATTAACGGAAGAGTGCTTGGCCGGCAAAACTAGTTAAAAAGTATATCCTTGGTTCAAGATAAACGCTACTTGCAGCTATCTCATCACTGTACACGCAATTTATTTTTAAATTATAGTAATAACAGTGTTATGATGAAGCTTAAAGTACAAGATTTATAACGTTTATCAGGTTACATAACAACTCTGCACGCTTGAATTTTGCAATAAATACGAAAGATAACAATCATTATAGTATGATTAGTTATCAGCTTATAGATAGTTATTATATATATATATATATATATATATATATATATATATATATACAGTTAATCGATACATAAATTTTAACATTGAAATCTGAATGCCTAAATTTAGTCTATAGATACATTTGTTTTGTCTCAACTTGCTTTAAATATCAAAGATAATAATTACATATAATTTTTAGTTATATTATAATCTCAATGTAACAATTCTATATAATATATTTTAATAATAAAATCTACATAAAGTTCTCATGTATCATAATACTAGCTATGTTGATGATCGCGGCAAAATCTAAAACGCTGTCAATGAGATGTCAACGAGGACGAGGAGTTAATAGATCTCCTGGTAATTTATTAATTATTCTATATCAGTTCAAAGTACATACTAAATGCATTTAGAATCAGCCTAGGATAAGCAATATCCCCACGTTATTCTAAATGTATAATTGCAGTGGCAACTTTAATCGTCCATAGAATTACATCGACGTTCAACTAGTTGTATACTCGCTTAATGCTTCAAAGATCTACTTCGTCTTGTATCCCAAAGGATTTATGGTGCCAACCCAATTTTAGTAAAACAATAAAATGCCAAGAATCACATTTGACTCTTTATGCGCAAAAGATTCTTTAAGAGGAACGTCATCACAATTCTGCAATTTTATCGAGGAATCACACTTCTGTTCTTTGAAATTTTTAATGCTGTTATCCGAAATTCCTTCGTTCTATGTAATCAGAGCAAATGCGATAAAACACCGTATTACGACACACTTATCTAAAGTATGAATATATAGAAGATGCGTTTATAGATCATGTTTCTCTCTCTCTCTCTCTCTCTCTCTCTCTCTCTCTCTCTCTCTCTTCTCTCTCTCTTTTCCATACAAACTTGGGCAAACCTCTACACAGTGTTCGCATTATTAAATTCCTTATCTATTAATCGCTGCCTGTGAAGCAGATTGCACGCACGCATTTTCGTATAATAGTATATGAATTAATGCGATTTCTTATCTTATCAATCATTATTGCATTGTGTGACGATTTATTATTGTTTTTATGTTTGTACTTAATGACAAGAGTTCCTTCAATTTTATTATTTTTTTTTTTTTTTACACTATTTATATCGCTAGAATAGAAAAGATTTGAAATAATATTAATACGTGTATATATAATAAAATAATTACAAAATTAAAATATTCTGTAATTTAGCAAATTATACACAATTCTCTCTCTTTTCATTTACATATATTTAAGCATTATTTGTATCGTTAAAAACGTGAAAAAAATTGTGTTTCATTTTATATCTCTCTTTGTAAATAAATGTTAAATATAAAATAGTAGTAGAGGAAAGCATTTGTTTGTTTCTGCGAATAGGATAAGGTAAAGTGATAAATACCGTTTCCACGGATTTATGGCGCGTATCGTAGACGGCGTCGCAATGACTGGCGTCGACGATCAATAAACGGAAATGTAATGCCACAAATGTGCCATGAAATTAATTGAAAAACACTCCGGGACTCTTGATTGATAGAGATCTCGAGAATTGATTGTCAGTCATCGGAATATTGAACAATAATGCGGTGTCTAGACAAAATCGATTTTACCTCAACAAATCGCGTATATTTTCCATGCCATCCGAAAACAGATAACATACACGTACTTAATGCATAATATGATTTTTTTTTAAATATTTGAGGTATAACAGGGATATATATTAAATCTAAAAAATTCTCACAATAATAGTGAGAATTAAACGCTTATATAAATATGTAAATTTTATTTTTAGATATTAGATATTAGATTTAGATTTAGAAAAAGAAAGAAAAGAAGAGCTGCCACATTTTGTTTATTACTTAATCAATGCTCAACAAATCATAATATTTTGGTCTCAATTCAAAACTAAAATTTAATAATTTTAAAGAAAAAAAGAAGAGAGCTTTGCTTAAAAGATACCGCAAACAAGATACCTTGCATTAACATTGCAATCTTAGATCACCATGTCATTTATGTAAACATAATAATTTCGCAAGAAGCAAGGAAACTACCTTTATATGACTCGCCGATTATATTTATTATTTATTTATTATTTTTATTATTTTTTATTATTTTTTTATGTTTTTGTATTTTATATTCTTTTTATTTTTTTACAATCATCTTTTCTTGCGCCTCGCTTATGTCTTTTTTTTTATTTTTTATATTCTTTGCAAAAATATGTAAAAAAAATTTTTATTGAAACTTAGTACACTTGTAGAGCTATCAAAAATAATAGACACGTATTTTTTTATATCGGCAATGGTGCATGTTAAGGGTGAAAACTACTCCTTGTATTTATAAGCATGAGTTATTATCTCTAAACTCACGATATTAGAGCTGTTTTTGAATTTCAGACATGAATAAGAGGTTTCATAAATCACTGAAAGCAAATCTAATGTTAGAATTATGGAACACAAAATGGCGAATCCAATATGATGACCTGATAAATCAAAATAATCTTATTCTCGCTCTTTGCCGAATCCAGAAATAACCGACGAGGAGGTGATAACCGACGAGAATCTATTTCTATTTCGATTTCTTGTTTATTTATAATTATATTTATTATTTATTTATTATTTTTATTATTTTTTATTATTTTTTTATGTTTTTGTATTTTATATTCTTTTTATTCTTTTTATTTTTTTACAATCATCTTTTCCTGCGCCTCGCTTATGTCTTTTTTTTTTATTTTTTTATATTCTTTGCAAAAATATGTAAAAAAATTTTTTTATTCATAAAAATGAATTTGCCATTGTATTCCATAATTTTAACATTAGATTTGCTTTCAGCTTTCAGCTTTCATGTAAAACCTCTTATTCATGTCTAAAATTCAAAAACAGCTTTAATATCATGAGTTTAAAGATAACAATAATTACTCATGCTTATAAATACAAGGGGTAGTTTTCATCCTTAAACAAGCATCATTGCCGATATAAAAATACATGTCTATTATTTTTTAGCTCTACCAAGTGTACCAAATGTAACAAGTTTCAATAAAATCGGCGAATCACGCAAAGGTAAGTTTCCTTGTCAGATTCCTTTGCTACTAATTCTTCGCCATGCTATTAAAACTTGAATTAATAACTTTGACAAATAGGAGGAATATTGTTAATCGAGAATATTTGAATAGAGAACAGAAAATATTATGTAAAAGCACATAAAACGCCAAAATAGAGTTTATAAATGCAATTATAGATATAAACGGGCGCATAAAAAATTTGTTTTAAATTATTTTTTTCTCAGCAGATGTAGTCATAAATAAAAAAATACATACCTTTTATTGTATTCTATTAAGGTAACAATGTAATTGTCATATTTTTTGATAAAACTTTGCATGGATAGAACTATTCCCATTGCAAGAAAGATTAAACGTATTTTCTTTTGTATTTCTAAAGATAAACTGATACAATGAGTCAAATTTATACATGTATTATTTAAAAGTCAAAAAGTTATCTTATAAATAAAAATAAATTGTCTTATATCGTATTCTCGGAGTCGTATATTGATTCAACATGAACAAAATATTATAAATATACGATAGCGTTAAGTATACAAAAAAAAGGAAATATAAATACCGAAAAAGATCAAAAGTTCTGGACAAAATATCATGTGATTTAGATAAATCAGCAAACTTTGTTTTATCATCCTATAAAAACTAAGTTTAAATTTTTACAAAAGATAAATAGCAGATATCATCATTGGATAAAATTTTATTTAAATGACGTTTTAGAATAGCAAAAAATAAAATTTTTCGTTAAAAGTAAAATACCACAACATTTATATAACTATTTTGTAGCAAAAAATCGATTATCCTTGGCATTTAATTGTGAAAGTTGTAGAATCTAAAGTTTCTAAAATAAAAACTTACTTCGTAAATGTCTGTTTAAAATTGAAAATTTTATATATTTTATATATTACAAGAGCTCATATTCTATGTAATATAAATATAAATCTTTCAATATATATATCTTATATAAAAAATGTGTGACATTTCGCTTTGTTTTTGATGCAAAATTTTGTTTTCTCTTTTTATACAGTTTTTTCTTTCTACATACCTGGCAATAAAAATCATGTTAGTTTATGAGTTATTTCGTTTCATGCGCTATGAAGTTTATCAGAGCTCTGTCATATTCTACATTTTATCTTTTTTCACTGACAGCGAAATGCTATTATTTTCACAAACATAACAGTTAAGATACTGCAACCGATATAATAGCGTATTCTGTATTTTTGCTTGCATATATGAGTTTCATTTGGAAGATGCTTAAAAAACTTTGAGTACGTCGTTTCATATTTATTCTTGAGTATAAATACTTTAAGCAGAAAAATATAATTGGAGCGCATGTTTAAAAAAATTTTAATAGAGTCAATGATCAAAATATAAGAAAAACAAAAAAGATTACTTAATTAGAATTAAAATGTACACTAAATTAAATAGTGTAACAACATACTTTTAGCAAGGATTTTAAATATTGAAGTTTGTGGAGGCATTTACTATTTTAATCTAATATTTAATATAATAAATTTGATTAAACATTTGTTATTTTAATCTAACATCTAATATAATAAATTTGATTTTAATCTTATATCTAATATAAAAATTTGATTAAGCTTTAAAACACTCGTATATCTACTTATCTGTTATTGTTGTTATTATTTGTTATGTTAATTATATTATAATTTATTTTAATTAACAAAAATACTTTTTTTATGCGACAAAATAGAAAATAGAAAATTGTCAGTCTTTTATTTCTGGTAAAGTTTGATAAATAATTACATATTTTATTTGAGGTTTCGTTCAGTAATAATGCTTTCGTCAGAACAACGGTATCAGTAGTGATTCGCCATCGTAATGCTACTTGAATTTCCAAGCACAGCTAATTTGCGTGAGGTTTCCCGGCACGTCACTCAGTCATTTCCGGTCAGAGTTAAGTCCGGCTATTCTCTTCCTTCTCTATCGCAATAATGATAAAGCATGAATTTTGTAGAGACCGTCTATATAAGATTCGAATAATATTATATACGATGTGTGGTTAAAAATTTTCAAATAAATTTTTTTTTTTTTTATCGAGCTGTGATTGTACAAATGCATCGAGTAATGTAAAATTTAATAAAGTTTTTGAAAATAAGTTTGTATAAAACAAAAAAAGATATTTTCTAATAAATTTTATGCACTAAATAAAATGACATATTTATGAATAGTATATAAATTTGTAGAGCCTTTTTCATATAAGCTATTCTATTAATTTTTCGAAAGTTGCAGTTTTATTGGAAATAGGTATATTAAATTTATAAAATTTTATTTTTAAATAATTTTAATATTTAAAGTAATAACGTAAAAACTAAAATAATAAATTCAACAAAGTGCAAAATATCAAAAACACTATTTGTTTACATTCTTGAAATAGAGATGATTCATATATATTTCTTATATATGTATAGATCGTGATATTTAAGACAAATAATTGCATTATCATATTATAGTATAGAAGAATATTGCATATTGTAGAGAGAAAGAGTGAATGAGAGAGAGAGAGAGAGAGAGAGAGAGAGAGAGAGAGAGAGAGAGAGAGAGAGAGAGAGAGAGAGAGAGAGAG